>LBNU01016866.1:93766-132619 GCA_014162995.1 Artemisia annua | reverse complement strand
TTTTTCTGACCATTTAATAACATTTAGAATGTCAAAAAAAGAAGAAAATAACAGAAAATAACGATGGCGTGACCTTGTGGTGATGGCGCGTTCGTGGGAATGGTTGGTGGTGCCATGATCTCGGCTAGTGGGATGGCGCGAGCCCCACCAGCTACTGTACCGTGGGCTCTTATAATTTATATTGGATGAAATGATGTGGATTCTTGTCTAAAGACAAACTGTAAAGTATATCTTTTAATGTACTTATCTCCATGATGAGGTGAAAAGTGTACCCATTTTAGAGGGTCATTTAAGCCCTAATTTGTGTTAATATGATCAAATATTGCCCTAAATCGTTCCTTTTGTCATTTTAGGTACTTTTGAGAAGAATTCTGGAAAACACCTCATTTTGGACGTTTTTGGAGCATAAAGTGAAGAAAACGACAAAGTCTCAAAAGAATGCTAGAAATCCTTCCTGACGGCGTCAGAGTCACAAGGTGACGCCGTCAGCCAACCAAGACAAAGGAGTGGATTCTGACTATACGTGACGCCCTAAGAAGAAAATGCGATGTTTACACCTGACGGCATCAGGTGTTAATAATCCTAGGCCGTCAGGTGTAATGCTAAAGAGAGACGGCCCAGAGCAAGTTTACAAGTGACGGCGTCAGAAGTAGGTCTAGGCCATCCGAGAACCCTAATGGCGGCGAGCTGACGGCGTCAAAGCGTATAAGCTGACGCCGTCAGAGTGTATTTTCTATATATACTTTTCTGTTTTTCATTCATTAGTGTGCAACTTTTTTGGAACAAACCCTAGACGACTTTGACAGCTTTTTCAAGGGTTTTTCACCCTTGATTCTTCCATGTTCAATTAAAGATATTACCGGTTAATTAGTGTGTATTGAAGCGTGAGACGGGTTCTTAATACCATTCTGGGTGGCGTACTACTTCCCTAACGTCTGATAAGTCCCACTATCATCTATGTCGAGCGCTGCTGAAGCTCAACCCATGGGACATTAGAATTCGCTCCATGCATTAAATAAACCATAAAACCTAGTACCAATTGGTTCATTTCTTAAACGATTCAAAGCAAAAAAAAAAGTTGATGTAAACATATTTCGTTTAATAAGATCGCCAAGTTTCTCTAGCCAAGTAATCGTTACTTTAGAAGGTCGATATTAGCAGGAACAAATCAAGCAGTAAACAATCATGACACAAAAACAATATAATACAAGTATATAGCACGTTGCAGTTCCAAACAACCAATAAATCACATTTTATTTTACGTATGTTTCATTGATTAAAGGCCTATCCAGCAACAAAGCACAACCAATTATCCACATTTTAATCTATATCTTCCTCTCTAGCTTTCATTCTCTAATCCTTGCGTTATTGTATATTGAAAAGAGGAACAATAGGTAAAATTATGATGACTTTATTTTTCTCCAGAGACACATATACATACTAGAGGCCTATTAAAAAGATATATGTTTCTTGAGAATATTAATTAATGAGCAGTTCATATTCAAGATTTTTTCCTTACGAACCATGGAGAATATCAAAGGGTGAAAAACCTTGAAAACTGTCAAGTCGTATCTGAGGGTTTTCATTCTGTCTTTTTCCAAAAAAAGTTGTCCTACAGGGCCTAAGAATGATAAAGACAGATAATTTCTTTAAAAAGTCTTACCGTTTTGAGAATCTTTAGATTTTTATATTACTTACTTTTTTTTTAAAAAACAAGATTTTTAAAGGACTATAATAGAAAAAAAAAACCCCCTCTTTGTATGCTGATCGGCTCAGCTTTACTTTGCGCCGTCAGCTCGCGCATTAGGTGTTCTCGGATGGCCTATGGATTTCATCCTCAATTTTTTTCTTCTTTTGACTCAAGAACGACGCATTGAAACTTGCTCTGGCTGGCTGCTGCTTGAAAAATCTAAATTAAAAGCACATTTAACCCAAAACGTGTACTATGACTCTGGTAGTATTAATTGATAATTCTGCGGTCCGTGAGAGCCAGGAGGTCAGAAAAGGAAGTGCTCTATCTATCAAATCTGGGTAACATCATGTCTCTTTTCCATTCCTTATGTATCCCATCTCAGTTGTTGTCAAGATTGTGCAATTGAAGTCGCAAAAGTAAGATATTATGTTTTTACCACTCTGCACACAAGATGATAAAAAATCCAAATAGGCAGTTTTCAGAGGAGAAATAGCTAAAAAAGAGCAGGACCAGTGCAAGCCTCTACAAGTGAGAACGGCGTCAAAGAAGTAGCATAGGACAATTCGTGAGGTAACTTCGAGGTCAGTCTGGCGCGTAGAAAACTGACAAGCGACATCGTAGAAAGCCGTGTTAAGCTGAATGTTCACGTGACAAGAGATCTAGGGTGTTTTTTCCGTTGGTTTAGGTAATATTATATGAACAAATGGAATGCTTCTGTTTACACAACAATAAGGCAGGAAATAAGTGTGCAACTTTGGGAAAAAACGATATAGCAACGAACAATGTTGACATGCTTTTTTCACGAGAAGGGTATTTACCCCGTGCTTTTCATCCAATTGCTTAATTAAGATTATTTCTTCCAACCATCTGCACAACTTACTTTCACATAATGAGCCTTATTGATGAATAGACTGTCGTAATAAAGGGATGCTTGCTATATTTAGCTATGTCATTCACCAATGAACTCAACTGCTGAGTCGATATAGTATGCATTTTTTTACTTCTTATGTGATATCAAATGAAAGTTCTCTGTATAAGAAACCCATAAAGTAATAAAGGTTTTATTTTTTTCAATTGGATCTGTTTGAGTTTAATTATTTCATTTTTGTTATTTCGTTTATTTTGAAATTATTGATGTATGTTATTTTGCGGACTATGGTTAAGGTTAAGAAAACTGGCTCAAACCAATCAAGTAGATGCCCGGCCCGTAGGAACACGGGGCCCTTTAATAATCCATTGCTTGAAGTCTTAAAGAAAACAAATATAGGCATCCAGAATCTGACGCGTACGTAGGTTTTTATGGTTGTATTATTGCATGAGCGAATTAATTGAATCCATGTTAGGAGCTTTCATTAGCAAGGCTGTTCTGCACATTAGGATGTGAGTTAGAGAGTGATGGTCTTATCTGAGTTGGGAAGTAACGTACGTAACCACCCTTCTAACGAATAATCTTTGTTACTCGAATGGATTGAAAGAACACAGACCCTTTCGAATCGCATCTGAATTTTAATTAATAAATCTACACAAATTTTATATACGGATAAAAAAGTATCTATTATTGATAGGGAGACCATGACTTATAGAAGGAAATCACCCTGGTACTCATATTCAAAGTTTCTCAATCATACTCTCTCATTTATTCTTTATATTATAATTCTATGCAGATTTTAATGCCTAGGTTTTTGAGGTATGTTGAAACTAGAACAAAACGACTATTCGCGCCATCCCTTTACCCAGTTCTAAAATCGATAGGATTACTGCTTTTCATTGATAAAAGGATCTCATATGAATGAGAGATATAAAGAGGCTTTATCATTATTCTCAAAATCAATCCTAAGGGAATCTGGAGAAACACTAAATATAAGCCGATGTTTTCAAAACTCCAAACCTTGAGTGTAACCTAAGAAAACAATGCCTTAACTTTCCCTGATGCATTATTTTGAGGAAGAATAATTCGAAATGTAATAACTAATCGAATTGGTCGTTATGTAGTTGTAAGTTGAAAAAGTATCTTAATACGGCCCCATTAAGATTTGAGATTAGTCTTTTTTACTATATATTAACCTACTTGGATCTAAAGTCGTATGCGGAGTAAAGATAGTTAGGGAGTAAGGAAATCTAAGTAAACACACTTGCCTCCATATAAGTTTCACAACCTTTTATTTTCTTGTTATTTTATTCTATTTGCAATAGTAGTTTTTGGGTTAGTTGACTAGCAACTAATTCCGCCAACTCCTTCAAACCCGAGATTTTACTTGCTTTCAAAAAAATATAAAAATATAAAAAATAATCATCCCTCATCCTTAGACCTATTAGAGTAGTTTTTCATACCTAACGAACACTATTCCCTGTGAGAGAACGATCAATCCCCCGTACTTACCACTACACTATACTACATCGGTCAGGTACACTGCCTGGTGGGATTGCAAGCTTCTCAAGATCCCTTGAGAGGTAAAACCTGTTGCGTGGTCGCAATCCCGCGTATCACTCCATTACATATAACGCATATATGATTTTGCTTAAACTTAAAAGTCTTAAAAATGAGTGATGTTTGATACTTATAATACCCTTTTAAAATTTTAATTTCTCATTTAAAAATTTAAAAATGTTTCCTTATAAAACATGGCAAGTTTTAAAATACCTCCCTTAATGTTGCCTTAAACTTTTTTAAAAAAGTTTCATCTATCTGAATTGGGTCAATCTCATGTAATAAAGTGACTTTTTTTTTTTTTTTTTTTTTTTTTTTTTTTTTTTTTTTTTTTTTTTTTTTTTTTTTTTTTTCTATTGGTTTAGGAGATAGAAAGATAAAACTGATTTGGTAGGCAAGTTTTTTTTAAGGAAGGTGATATGTACACCACTAAAACTGACGTGCATACCATTAATCCTGCATCTGGATGTTGTACTGTGTGCATCATCAGTGTAATTTAGTGGTGTGCACACCAGTTTAAGTGGTGTACATATCACTTCACTTTTTTTTAACACAAGTTATATACCAGTAAAATCCTTTAGAACAATAAATTCTTTAAAAAATCATAGCATGTGTGTTATTTTTTTAAGAGTGTCACTACTGATTTTTTTAAAGAACAAATCATCCAATCCTGACCATTGATTTAATATTGATCCAATGGCTAGATTTAATCATTATTTAAATTAATAAAACACATGGGGGCGTTTTCGTACTTTTTCACTTTACCAATCTTATATTCCACACTCACTCACTTCACCACCACCAACGTCTTATCAAAACCAACCACCATAACAACAACCACCGTTGAACCACCACCACCGGAGATATACGTTTAACGTTTCGCAGATGACCAACCACGAAAAGGGTCTGATGTACTTGTTGAAGCTTTGGAAAGCGAAGGTGTTACTGGTCTTGCTTTGACTGGTCCCACACCTTACGCAATGTCTTGCCACGTCATGAGCAGGGTGATGACTTGTACACCAATTCTTTTTGCCATCCACCACTAAATTACACCAGAAATGAAAATGGAGTTGTGGTGTGGTTTTGAATGGGGTTGAATAATACTGAGTGCAAAATAAATAAACTAATGCTCCACCATTCGTAAAGGGAGATGATTTGTACACCAATTCTTTTTGCCATCCACCACTAAATTACACCAGTGATGCATACAGTACAACACTGCTATGCATGATTTAGTGGTGGATGAAGAAAAAAAATGGTGTACAAATCACCTCCCATTCGTAAAACATAATAATTTCACTTTTTAGCTTTGTCCAAAATATTGTACTAGCACTGATTAAGATGAGTAGATGACTCACATGCTCTTAAATTATATCTTGTTTTTTTAATAATGAATAGAAAGGTAATGTTGTTTTTCACTTTACAAAATGATAGTCAACCGTGTGTGGTGTGGTTTTGAATCATGTGCCAAGTGAATTATGGTTATATTTTGAAATGAAGATTTTTGACTTATGAATTTATTTGTTTGATGTTTATTAAGTATTATGGTCATATTTTTAGTTTTGTATAAAGTCCGAGTTCCGGCTGAGTTCATGTGGTGCGACACATTTAACGAGTTGCGAAAGGTGATATTTGACCAAGGTGATATTTGACCAGATGAAGGTGAATGGTAATAAATACTGAATCTCATGGGATTCTGATATGTGCTTATTCACATATCTTTTATTCACCATTATTAGACTATTTTAAACCAAAAACTAACGCAAAAAGCCAAAGATATCGTGTTTTTGTGTTTATGACTGTGCAGGTATGGATATTGCTAAAACATCACAAAAAGCAACCTAAAAGCCCAAAAAGAGCACGAGATGTGGAAAAGAGTTTGAAAGAGAAGCAAAAGAAGAAATCTACTCATGAAAAGCCCGTGAAGATGAATTATTTCTCAAAGGCTCAAGAAAGTACAAGAGACACTTAATCAAAGCTCATTGATGATTATGAAGCTATAACTTTCTAAATCCGAGCAAGTGATCACTTTTACATTATTGAAGATCTTTGGAAAGCTCGTCAACACATCACCTCAAAGTTACAAGGACTATAGTCGTGTTTTAGAAAGTTAAGATAGTGTCGTATCTCTAGTTTATGCTTTGTATGAACAAAATTATAAAGACTAAGGGGCTAAGTGCAAAATGTAAAACAAGGGATTAGTCACCTAGACTCCCTTAAATACCACCCCATGGCCTCATTTAGTCTTGGTTAGTTTTTTGTTAGTTCTTGTTTTCCATATTGTAGTGTAAGATTTTTAATACAAGCTTTTCATTTTCATGTCCAAGTCTTTTACTTTGCTTATTTACTTGCTTATTTGCACCTTCTTTTCATCTTATTCAAGCTTCTTACTTCTATCTTGATTCAATATAAGCTCATAAAAGTCTTGCACCACCTTTGCATGAAAAGAAATTTTTGTGCCTTATGATTATGACTTGAGCTTATTTGGGTTTTGCTAGCTTGTGAGAGCTTTTGTTTTGATTTGTTTTAGCTTATTTACAAGTTTTAAAATTGTTACCTTTAGCTTTTTAATCTTTATTTGGAGTCTAAACTAGCTTTTTATTTACAAGCCCTAGAAATATGTTTTGCTTATTTTGATTAGTTGTGTCTTCTATAGCTTATTTTGAGTATTGGTCTTGCTTAATATTGAGTTTAAATAAGTTTTTACTAAGTTTTTATAAAAGTTTACGTAAAAAATAAATCCAGTAGGTCTTTAGGGTTTAATAGCGAGTATAGAGTCCAATAGGGTTTAGTAGCGAGTATGGTTCTCTTTTGTATAGCGAGTATGCTATTTATTTTGGCTAGCGAGTTTCATCTTGGCTAAGCCCTAGCGAGTTTGATTATTAATTAGGTAGCGAGTTTGGTTTCCCATTTCACCATAGCGAGTTTGTGTTTCAATAGTAACCTAGCGAGTATTGTTTTATCTAGAGTCTAGCGAGTATCATTTCCTTCATAGCATAGCGAGTTTGGTCCCTCATTTAACTTAGCGAGTATGGTTTTAATGTGGTAGCGAGTTTGTGTATTTGTTTTTAATAGGTAGCGAGTTTGGTCCTTAGCGAGTTTCATTATTAATTTTGTCATAGCGAGTTTAGAATTTTTATTTCTTAAGTTTTCGAGTCTTAGTCTTTTATTGTCGTGTCTTGTTTATTTCTAAAGCCGAGCTAGGCTTATTTGCACTCCATCGTTCATCGAGTGGAGTTTTCTTTTATCCATTTCTTACCGTTAATCTGTCGAATTTTCTTTTAAACCTTTTAACTTAGTTTAATTTTCTTTCGTTAATTAAATACAAAACAACAAAAACATTTTCTTTATTTCTTTCTTAGTTTAAACTTTTATTTCCTTTTCGCTTCACTTAGTCTCATGTTTTCTTTCATAGTTAAACTTATTCCCTTTTTTATTATTCTTAATTTCATTTAAATTTTATGCAAAACTTTCGTAGTATAATTAAAACAAATTCAACTCTTTTCAACCCATTCATCTCACATAACTCACGACTTGAGTGACTAGATCAATTTCAACGCTCGTTGGGACAACGATCCGTGGTTTACAAGCTTCACCGCTTAGTTCTGCTACATCAGATTCACAATGAATCTCTTGTGATTTCATACAAAATCCTATGGATTCATAATGAATCCCTTGAGATTCATACTGAATCCAATGTGATTTCATACAGAATCCCATTGGATTTATACAGAATCACATGGGATTCATACAGAATCACATGGGATTTCCTAATCGCATGTGATTCAGATTATTCATGTGATCAAACATAATATAAGTAACAAACATGATATATTCAAAGTAAACAAGATATATATTCAAAATGAACAAGAATTTTTCTCATAACATTACACAACAAAAATAGAATCTCAAGTGATATTGTACTTCCAGTTTATATAAAGCAATGAAAATCCCATGTGATTTATACTGAATCCTTTGTGATTTATACTGAATCCTTTGTGAGATTTTTCTGGACGGAAATTTTGAAAAAAAAAATTATCTTTTTACGAATCCCATGGGATTTTTCCGAATCCCATGGGATTTTTCTGGACGGAAATTTAAAAAAAAAAAAAAAAATCATCTTTTTACGAATCCTGTGGGATTTCTTTACGAATCCCGTGGGATTTCTGGACGGATATTTTGAAAAAACAAATCGTCTTTTTACGAATCCCATGGGATTTTTACGAATTCCGTGGGATTTTTATGGACGGAAATTTTGAAAAAAAAAAATCATCTTTTTAAGAATCCCATGGGATTTTTACGAATCCCGTGGGATTTTTCTGGACGGAATTTTGAAAAAAAAATTCGTCGAAAGTATATAACAATGCATATCTATAGAAAGATAATTTTTTTCTCGTCGCGATGGTGTATTTTTCGTAGCTTGAAGATTTATGGTTTGATGATATGTTGTTTTTAAAAAAATGTGAAAAATGGGTTTTTATATTAAATGAGCTAAAATGCCAATTTTGCCTTCCCTTTGTTATTTTTTGGTTTGATCTTAGCCATTAGATGAAAGGTAGATGGATGGTTGAGATTGACTTATTTGTTTTTTAAGTGATACTTGTTTTTCGTAGATCTCACCTCTTTGATTTTTAACTAAAATATAAAAGGTAAGTCTCACAATAAGACAATAGTCGACTGTCGCAGAAAAGTGTAAAGTTAAATCAATATATGGGTAGAGTTGAGATCTATATAGATCTCATATTTGTCATAGATCCAAAGAAACAATCTTAGCCATTCATTTTTCATCTAAATTAATAAAAACTCATTTTTCACCTTTTTTTTTAAAACAACATATCTTGCAAACGGTAAATTTTTAAGCTACAAAAAATACACCATCGCGACGAGAATTAAATTATCTATCCATAGATATGCACTTCTCTATACTTTCGTCGAATTTTTTTTTTCAAAATTTTCGTTCAAAAAAATCACACGTGATTTGTAAAAATCACATGTGATTTGTAAAAATCAAATCACATGTGATTTTTAAAAATCACATGTGATTTTTACGAATCACGTGTGATTTTTCTGAGCGGAAATGTTGAAAAAAAATTTCGTCGAAAGTATATATAAGTGCATATCTATAGAAAGATAATTTAATTCTCGTCGCGATGGTATGATTTTTTTCGCGTAACGATAAACGGTTTGCGAGATATTTAACTTTAAAAAAAAAGGGTGAAAGTTTATTTTTTTTGTTTTGATCAAAAAAATGAATGGTTAAGATTGATTCATTAGATCTATGACAAATATGAGATATATATTGAACTTTTGCCTATATGGGTAAGGTTACACTCTCTACCGACTACTAGTACTTTAATAATAAAAAAATTAGATACATGTCAAAATCTTAATGAAATCACACAATCGCTTATCGCATAAAACTCATTTGAGCAATTTTTTTTTTTTATTTTTTTTTTGTTATTTATTATTATTATTATTATTATTATTATTTTCTATTTAGTGGACCATGATTTCAATGTTAGTTCTTTTTGGAAATTTCTCTATTACCTATAGGACTAGCTAATAAATAAAACGCATCTCCTAGTAGTAGCCGTTATGGAGTTGGGAAGAAGCTAGCATGTACGGTTTATCATTTGTCGAATCCTAGTCTCCTTTAAATTAGTTAGTCATAAAGTAACATCTCAATTTTAGCCCGTATAAAACGACTATTGTTCAGCTACATGATTGACGAGACTAGCTAGATCGTAAGTGTAAGCCCTCTCCATAGTTCTTCTACCACAATGAGTGTTAGTATCTCATTAATATATCTATATAACAAGAACAAACCTCGCAAGATGCTACGCAAAAGGTTTACTTATCAGGTGAGAATAAACAAGAACAAGATAGTAAGCTAAAGCCCGACCACTTTAAACAATCAAGGCCTCGTTTGGTTCGCCACAATCTGACGTAATTTGATGTAATTGTAATCTGATAACATTACGTAGGCTGTTTAGTTTGCAGAATTGGAGGAATTGTAATTCAAATTACATTACGTAGATTATTTGGTTTCGAATGTAATTATTGTTCAACCACTCCAATTACATCAATAAGATAATTCAGATTATAGAAAGTTTTGAATTACATTGTAATTCAATATAATTTAAAGCATTTTTATTTGAAAATTTTATTATTATTATTATTTACTACTCGTATATTTTTCAGTGGCGATAATTAGCATATGCAAGTGGTTCAACCGCACCGGGCCCCCCCTTTGTAAGGGCCCCCAACTGAGTATACATTGATTAATATTTATAGTTTTATATATAAACGTTTTAAATTTTTAAGGTCACATACAAAAAATATTATTAAAGTTGAACCGGGCCACATACAAAAAATAGAAGACAAACTTTGGGCCACATACGAAAAGAGTGAAAGAGTTGGATTATGGGGGCCTCACTTGTGATTTCGCACCGGGCCCCCCAAATCAATGGGACGACCCTGATATTTTTACTATTAAATGTTTTCATTTTAATATTGAATAGTATAAAACTAATACATAATTATTTTTTATACATAAAATTTTCAATTATCATTATATTTAAAATATTATTAATACTCGCCACATTACTGATTTTATTTATTATTTAACTTAAACATTTTATTATTATTATTTTAATAATTAATTAATTTTTATTAAATTATTATTATTATTTATGTTTTTTTAACGATAAATTATTATTATTATTATTATTATTATTATTATTATTATTATTATTATTATTATTATATTGAATTACAATTAAATCCATTCACATTACAACTAATTTAAAATAACAATTCATTTGACTAATTATAATCCATTCACATTATAATTAGTTCAGATTAAGTTACAATTCCTTGACATATTACAATTTATTCAAAAACATCTTGCGAACCGAACGGTCTCTAAGAAGAATAGTCATTGGACACAAGATCATATGACTTAAAAAATAAACTTGCACAGTACAATGTATTATGTAAATTGTTTTGGAACTCAAACCATAAACATTATACTTTGAGTAAATTACATAGATGGTCCCTGTGGTTTGCCTAAAGTTTCACCCACAGTCCCTAAAAGTTTAAAGTTTCATGGATAGTCCCTATCTTTGAAAAGAATAACACTAATGGTCCACTTTTTAACAGGCGTTAAGTGACTTTCGTTATAATTTACACGTTAGCCCCTGTTGGTTAAAGACAGTTGCATTGTCGATCCTTTATAATAAAGGTCGTTTATAATTTAAAGTTTTTCGACTTTAGGTACATTTTCGTCTGTTTTTACACCTTTTCGCCCGTTTTTCTTACATTTTCATACGTTTTCGTCTGTTTTCTTACGTTTTTATACGTTTTCGTCCATTTTACTTACGTTAACATACGTTTTCGTCCGTTTAAACAGTTGCATTTCCATTTTACTTACGTTAACATACGTTTTCGTCCGTTTAAACAGTTGCATACGTCTTAATCCGATTTCGCCCGATTTCTTACATTTTTACGTTTTGGTCCGTTTTTATATGTTTTCGCCCGTATTTCTTACGTTTTCGTCCGTTTTCTTACGTTTTCATTCGTTTTTATACGTTTTCGTCCATTTTACTTACGTTTTCATACGTTTTCTTTTGTTTTTATACGCTTGCATACGTTTTTAACCGTTTTCGCCCGTTTTCTTACATTTTTATACGTTTTGGCCCATTTTTATACGTTTTCGTCCGTTTTAATTGGTTTTCGTCCGCTTTTCTTATGTCTTCATATGTTTTTGTCCGTTTTATATGTTTTAAAACGTTTTTATCTGTTTTTGTCCATTTTTATACATTTTGTCTATTTTTCTTGTGTTTTTATCTGTATTTATACGTATTTATCCGCTTTTATACGTTTTTGCCTGTTTTTCTAACGTTTTCATACAGATAAAAACGTAAGAAAAACGAATAAAGACGTATAAAAATGGACGAAAACGTATAAAAATGGGCGAAAACGTATAAAAATGGATAAACACGTATGAAAATGTATAACAACTGTCAAAAACGTATGAAAACATAAGAAAAGCGGACAAAAACCAATAAAATGGACGAAAACGTATAAAAATGGACGAAAACATATAAAATGGACGAAAACGTATGAAAATGTATAAAAACGGGCGAAAACATAAGAAAAACAGGCGAAAATGTATAAAAACAGATAAAAACATATGCAAACGTATAAAAACGTATGAAAACGTAAATTAAATGGATGAAAAAGTATAATAACAGATAAAAACGTTTGAAAACGGACGAAAAGATAAGAAAAATAGGCGAAAACATATAAAAACGTATGAAAATGTAAATTAAATGAACGAAAACGTATAAAAACGGATAAATATGTTTGAAAGCGGATGAAAACATAAGAAAAACGGGCGAAAACGTATAAAAACGAATAAAAACGGACGAAAACGTATAAAATGGACAAAAACGTATAAAAATGTAAGAAAACGGGCAAAAATGGATTATAACGTATGCAAACATATAAAAACGGATGAAAACATAAGTAAAATGGATAAAAGGATAAAAACGTAAGAAAAGCAGACGAAAACATATGAATATTTAATAAAAATGGACGAAAACGTATAAAACGGACGAAAACGTATAAAATGGACAAAAAACGGATAAAAAACGTACCTAAAGTCGAAAAACTTTAAATTCTTAACGGCCGTTATTATAAAGGATTGACGATGCAACGGTCTTTAACCAAAAGGGGCTAACGTGTAAATTATAACGGAAGTCACTTAACACCCGTTAAAAAGTGGACCATTAGTGTTATTCTTTTTAAACATAGGGACTATCAATGCAACTTTAAACTTTTAGGGACTGTGGGTGAAACTTTGGGTAAACCACAGGGACCATCTATGTAATTTACTCTTATACTTTTGTGGTCAAGGTTCAAATGCAAATAGCGTTTACGTAAACTTGCCACGCGAGAATAGGCCAAAGGATGGGTTGATAGTGGTAAAGCCTCCATCCAATGCCAGATTATGCCCACTTATATACAGAGATGGAGATAGTGGGGAGCCGGGGGGAGCTCGGCCCCTCCAACACACCCAATCGCTTTGCTATTTATCTTATAAAATTTAAGCCTATGACCCAACTATAAGCAAATGACCCCCCTAACTTTTAGATGTCAAAAGAATTAAAAGAAGTTTGACACCGTTTCATATACAATGTTTTCATTTATTTATTTTTTAATTAGTTATCAATGTGTTTTGTTATCAAAATTTTAAGTTTGTAACCTAACGTATGTAATCATTAGAACATACTGTTTGAAGTTTAGTTAACTTACTTTGTTAGTTTGAGAAAAAAAATTTCGGCCCCCTTTATTCCTAATCTGGCTCCATCCCTGCTTATATAGTTAGATTCGTCACTTGCAAGGAAGAGAGTAGCATGGGCCACATCGTCTACTTGAAGAACCATTCCTTTAAGGTTTGAGTATGCGTTAGAAAACAGGTCTGGATGATTCTTGGAAACAGATGTTCCCATTGATGTTGCGATAAAGTAGGGTGACATACAATTGTCACGAATTCCAAACACTCCGAGCTCAGCAGCAACATTCTTTGTAAGGCCAACAATTGCGTATTTGGAACATGTATATGCATGATCAGCAACACCACCTATGGTTGAAGAAACACTTCCAATCGAAATAATGCTACCACTACACGCTGGAATCATGACACGAGCCGCATGTTTGGTTCCGAGGAAAACACCAGTTACGTTGACACTCATCACTCGTTCGAAAACAGATTTTTCGTTTTCAAGAATACTAAGCTTTGGCTGACCAGTAATAGCAGCATTGTTGATCATAATATCTAACTTACCATGCTCTTTCACTGCAAAGTTGATTGCTATTTCGATATCTAATTCAATACACATCACAATGGATGTAAGAAGCCATTTCGAGACCTATAGCTTCACAAACATTTTGACCTAGCTCATCAAGGATGTCAACAATTATTACTTTTGCTCCATGTTTCACAAACAATCTTGCAATGGACTCTCCAATCCCTCGAGCTCCGCCTGTAATAAGTGCAACCTTTCCTGCCAATCTAATAATAAACATGCCTTAATAATAGACATCTGAATATATTCATAATACTTTTTTATTTCAGTAATATTATGAAACTTGATAATCATATCACTTTGAGTTCTAATAAAACATTTACAAAAGAGTGCTCATATGTACCGTTGGGTTGCTCCAGAGACTGCTACGTATTGTTCCATGGAATAGGTCGAATGGGTAACTAATTTATGGCCACATGGTGAATGTAGTTTAGCTTCGATATATATAGGAGTTGCTAGTGTATGTGAGGAAATATCAAACCTTAATTAGTAATTCAAGGTCAATGGATTAAATTTTAAGGTGTTAATTGGCAGTTAGAATAGCCTCATGCATTGTAAGAGGTCATTGAATGGCCGGGCACACTGAACTCCCATTAGGAATTTAAGAATGCTTATAATAACCTCTTTGATCGATCAATTCAACATATTCAATGCTGGATGGCAAATTCATTTATTCATATATCAAATCATATGGTCCCTGACTAAATGGCCGGCACAATTCAACATATCACTCCCTGACCGACAGAGTATTTGCTCTACATGATGATTTTAGAGACGACTTACCTACTTTACACAATCTTCAATTTTTCGGAAAGGGGTAACTGTATAGTACTCGTATCACTCCAGTACTCCACTGTTGTTATAATGAGTTAAGAATCAGATTGCAACTTTAAGAAACTCTTGATAACTGGTGGCTCCACATCAAATGCTAGGTTATATACAAGATTTTTTTTTTTTTTTTTTTTTTTTTTTTTTTGCAAAGGGTTTCCGCTGTAAATTTATTACTTCAAAAAACAATTAAGTACAACGAATATGGGTGAATCACACATCTCAGCCCAAAAATAGGCAAAAACAAACGCACCAACTGTGCTTCAAACCTAAACTATCATAAGAATTACACGCCACACTTATAAGACCTACCACAAATCATATCTAAGTTGACCACGAAGACTAACATCAAAAGCATTAGCAAACTACATTTGAGCATTAATCAAACCAGAATCAAAAAAATCGTCATCATCGTACGGGTATTCATCATAAGTTTCCATCTATTGTTCATACAAGGTTTTATTTCTCACTCCACTACCACTTTTAGAAGCTTTATTAACCTTGGAGCTCGTAGAAACCATAAAACTAGCAGTTTCATTGTATACCTCGAACACTTCACTATCACTATCGTCATTAACTGAATCATCAAACCTAAACTATCATAAGAATTACACGCCACACTTATGAGACCTACCACAAATCATATCTAAGTTGACCACGAAGACTAACATCAAAAGCATTAGCAAACTACATTTGAGCATTAATCAAACCAGAATCAAAAAAATCATCATCATCGTACGGGTATTCATCATAAGTTTCCATCCATTGTTCATACAAGGTTTTATTTCTCACTCCACTGCCACTTTTAGAAGCTTTATTAACCTTGGAGCTCGTAGAAATCATAAAACTAGCAGTTTCATTGTATACCTCGAACACTTCACTATCACTATCGTCATTAACTGAATCATCAAACTTTTCAAAAGCCACAGTAGAAGAACTAGGAAGCATTGATTTACAAGGTTTTAGCGGCTTCCCATCATCACCCACTAGCACAAGCTTCCCATCAAGCATCCGACTTTCCAGTTCATTAATCCTTACAACCAAAGGTGTAGTACTTGGACTACCAGATGCCGAACCAGTCACATCTTGGACTATATAGTTACCTGAATTTGACGACCCCCAATTTGATCCAAGCTCATCATCTTTCTCAATCGAATTAAGCGCATCAAATGGATTAGTTGAGCTCGTCTCTACTTCAGAATTCTTTTTCGTACCATTTGAATATATACAAGATTTTCAATACATGTTCTAACGGTCACTAGCTTGTTCTGCTATGATAGTAATTACATAAAATGTATTGGGTTGATCATGACCGTAAGTAGATCTCACTTTTTATCCATGCAGCTCTTGATAAGAGTAAAGTCTATTAAGAACTTAAAGCAACGTCTTTAGTTAATATCATATGCTTGATGGTTGAGGTCTACATATCACGTCTCTCCATATTTATCTAGCTACCTAGCAGAAAGTTAGTTGAGTTCTATATACAACCCTGAAGTGGCCACAATCTTGACCTGATTTGAGTTTGTGTGATTGTGGGCTCAATCCCCTTAAATTAGTCGGCTAAAATGTCAAAAACCTTGTTTAAAAAAAATGGGGCTATATAAATATGAACTTAAATTGAACAGAGTGTAAAGAGTTTGAGCTCGAAACATATCTACAGGAAAAGAATTAGTGTCAAGAAATTTGGCTATAATAATAAGACTTATTTACATAATCAGATTCTTCACATAGATAATTATCAATAAAGATCAGCCAACAATGACAATGTCGAATTTAAATGATTACAATCTTAAAGTAATAATGAATGTACTTATATAATTTATAAATAACTCAGATTAGACTTTTCAAACCTTGATTCCAATTCAACTATTCAATGGAAAAGCTTGAGGCAAAGCCCTTTTGACGAGCATGACTTGTTTGTAACCACTTCAGAAAAAGTATCCACAAGCTGCCCTGCTAGTGAAGCTGGATCCTCCATTAAAGTATCGACAAAGACTTTAACAATTCTAACTTCTTGATCACTTGCTCGCAAGCTATACCATGTGAGAAATTTCTTTCTAAAACCAGTATCTATATGTCCTTCGCATTCTAAAAGTCGGATCACCTTCACATAATAGCCAAAGTCCCGATCATTTGATTCATCCAGTTCCTCGTCAGATCCACTATTAAGAATCTTTTTTGAAGCTTTTGTTCGGGCTTTTCTTGTCACGTTAGCATCTTTCAAGCTTTCCGTCTTGCAAGGGGTAATGGGTAACTTGACAGAAGTAGAGGGGGCAAAAGGGTTACAATCTTTTTCACTGCCTTCATCGTTTCTTGAAGATTTCTTGATGATGTCTAACTCATCAATGTTAGCGGTAACCTCCTTGTCCTGTTGCTTATTAACAATATTGTTGTTTTCATCTTCAACTGATGAGGGATCTGAGAGACTGCTAGAATTGGTTCGCGGGCTTTTCTCATTGTCATCGCTCGTTTGAAAAGAGATTTCTTTGCTGCCTAATTCGCGGGTGCTTTCAAAGTGAACAACTTTTATAACGTATTGTGTTGAGGGAGTCAAATCCAAGAGTAAGAACTTGGTACTACTTGGTGCAAACAATGTACATGTTGGTTTTGTAGGATAATCTGTATCTTCGGCTCTTCGATGCCACATTATATATCTATGTGTCTTTAAGTTGTTATCGTTGAAAGAGTGATCTCCAGAACCGAATATTACAGAAACTGATGTGGGACATATGTTTCCGAAACTGACAATTGGTGTCAAGATGCTAGGATCTGCAGGTTGGTTTTTGACATATAGAACTTTAAGGTCAAAAAAACTATTATCTAACTTCAAAAATGACTTTTGTAAAACCAGAAATTTGGTATGTTAGAACTCAAGATATGTAACTGTTAACAATTACCAGAAACAATAAAATTTGGAATTATATATAAACAACATGTATACTAATTTTGGCGCATAAAATAAGTCAGTTTGACCTCAGAAATCAAACACTTCTATAACATCAAATGAATTAAATACTAAAATAGCTAAAAACAAAAAAGGAGGACAGAAGAAATATACCATTACATTTCGTGTTGGATAAGACTGAATCGAGGGATTCAAGCGCAGAAGCACATAGCTTTTGAATTTCTTGTCCCGAAGAGAGTCTGTTGACAATACCTCTAGCCCGCTTGACTGGCAAACCAGTCAGCGGGCCCACATCTGCTTCGAGCTTCTCCATTGCTTCATTAACAATGTCGTGAAGCTTTTGGTACTGTAGGGTTCCCCCCAAGAGCTTTTGGCTTAAAGAAACACGATAACACAAGATGTCAACCCGCCTGGTGTCCCTTGCTATTGTCATCTGTTTTCTCCAACATCTGTATTTGGTTCGAGTTTTAGGTACATTTCGAAAATTCTTATGGCATATGAACAGAAACTTAATTTGACAACACCTTGTTTGAGATTTTCTTAAATAACTAACTTTTTAATCTATTTATAATAAAAAGAAATTTTGAACAAAAGGTGTTTCAAGGTCGACCCAATTTGGACAAGAATATAAATTTTAACATTTTGACCCATTTCAACCCGAACCTGTTTTGACCCATCACTCCACCTGCATTGTTTGTGCATCTTTCCACCTTATAATTTTTTAATCCAATGCCAATCTATGGAGAAAAAAATTGAATTCACCGGAAAGCTATAAAAGGGAAACATGGAAAGAAACTTACCCAAGCAAATCATTCAATTTACCACAAGATAAACAACAAAAGCTCCCATCAAGTCCTTTACTTTTCCCATCATTCGGAATTCCAGATTTTTCATGTTTTAATGCGCATTCAAGGTGACACGACATCCCACAAGAATTCCCCTGAAATGGAGGATCAGAGCTACAAACCAACCACAAACTTGGATCCTTATTGTCATCATATTGATGACATATACAACAAGAACATCTTTTACAAAATGCCACATCTTGACTCAACTTAGCTCTACAAGCCGAATTCTTGCAAAATTCAACATTTTTGTCAACTTCGTCAACGTCAACAACGCTGACTAGCGAGTTATGTTCCGGATCAACGTCTAAATGATTAGGGTTTTCAGATTTCCTATGCCTTTTTGCAGCCCTTTGCTCACCATTTTGTGATGATTCAAGATCCATCATAATATTATTCTCATTATCTTGTGATCTCTTCTCGGATACTACCTTCAAAAGATGTTCGATAATTTTCAATTTAGTTAATCCTGTATACTTTCTTTCTTTTCCCATTTCAGCACAAAGAATTTGAAGAATCTCTTGACGGCTCCACGACTGTAAGAGCTCTGGTGCACCTTGAGACCATTCAGAAATTTCGTACACGAGTTCCCTCTTTTCATCCATACTTAACTTACTACACTTTGTTGGATCAAGTACAAACCCTGAACACAAATCAAAGCAAAAGTCAAACAAATGTAAAGTTGATTCAAGAACATTATTAAATTAACTAAAATTGAAGTAAAATATGACTAGCATGTGAAATCATTTTGTTAACTTTATGTCACTCTCTCAGGAAACCACCCATGAGTTAAACTTTCTTTAGACTAAAACTACAATTAAATCATGATACGTTAATTATTATGTCAATGCCAGTTGTGATATTCATTGCACAAGTTTATTTATGTATATTTTTATAAGAAATGTTGCACCAAAACATTAATATAAATAGTTGACCTAAAAAAATGACAAAGACAGCCTACCGATAGTACTGTCTCAAACAAACAGGGTTGTGTATAACCTGTATATTTATCTAAAACTAACTAGTACTCTCATTATATTTACTAGTAGTAAATAATACTGTATAAAACATGTAGCCAAGAACATGACACCAACATTTCAAAATTCAATCAAACTTCAAATTATGGGGTGTTTCGATGACTATTTCAGAGTGATCATTATGACTTCAAGAATCAGAAACAGATTAAATTAACGTCTATAATAGGCACATATGACGTATACGTACATTTATTTTTATAATCGACTTTTTAAAGCAATTATGTGTTTATCTAAATATGATCGTTTTGACCATAAACAACCAAACATCCAAAAACCAATTACAACCAAGATCGAGATAACTATCATAAGTCATAACCATTCATAAAACAAGCTCCAATACAATCATACATTAAACATGAATCTAAAACATATACACATACACACAGTTATGCATCTAATATTTGTATATATGACACCTTGTTAATCAAGTTTCATTGTGAATCTTGAATCTGATGACGGAAAAAATAATGTTTCGTACACCAAAAAAGTGAGATGGACAATAGGACCAGCAATTTCTGTGAAATATTGTTTGCTGGCAGATGATGCGAATCACGAGGACATACAAAACAAACATGCATGATTACTATATATATCAAAGCTTATAGATCCGATTAATTAGATGAAATTAGCCATCTTTTTCTATGGATATATATAATAAAAATCAAATATTTATTAACATAATAAGATTTTCAAGAACTATCAAACCCATGAAAATAAAATTTCACATATCAACAAACTTAAATTGATTAAACCATCACACATTACTAACATATCATCCACCACTTTTATAAACTTTGCAAGACAAATATAACTAAACATCAAATCTTTATTACAATAGCACCCAATATATTAGAAACTAATCCAACCCCTGAAAACTAGATTAACAGATAGATAACCCCATCAAGAAAAAGATTAGATTATGTAACCAAAATGAATTGAGTAATTTACCTTCAAAAGAGAAAGAATCCATGATGGCTTAGTGTCCTAGTGATGTTCTTCAAGAACAAGAACTCATCACCACATTATACCAACATGAAGTCCACTAAATTCATAAACTTTTGCAGCATAAAATAAGAATAAAATTTGATGTATAAAGTTTAGAAAAAAGAGAGTGTTATGGAAGTTGTGCTGCAAGTAGGAAGGAATCCATGAATGGGTCCTTGTTGTATGCTATTTGTGACCCAATGGAAGTTAAAATAAAGCTAAAATGTATGTAAGTGTGTGTGAGAGAGAAAAGTAAACCAAATATACATTGGAAGTGAAGTGTTAGTTGAGTTAGGGATAAAAGCGGCTGCATGTCATTGCATTCACAAAACTTTGATTTATTCAAGTCCATTCATTCGTTCATTTAGGCCGGGCGGAATAACAAGGGTCAACCTCGGTCGGTCTCCCCATTGCCGACGCGTCCCCTTGTTACACCTTATGTACTCCGACGGATCGCCTAGCTCAAAAACGGAGAAGTGGGTTGGTCTCCCGACAGACTTCTGTTTGCGCAAAAAAAAAATATTAAATAAATAAATAAAACCCTTTAACTTTAAACAATTTTATACCTTATAAATACCTTATTAGTTCTCCATTTTATACACACTTTCAAAAACATTATTCCTTATACACTCTACACATTTTATCTAACACACCGATCTATTCTTTTATACATCCTCGGATGATGAAAATGAAGTTAGTAGCGAGCTAGCGTTTTTTACGGAGGTCATTAATATGGTAATTCAAGTTTCATCTTCTTCAAGAAACACATGAAACATGATAGAAAGAGATCGTTACGGTGCTCATAAGTGGTGGCTTACTTTTTTGAAAACTCAATGTATGATGAAGAAACATTTCGTATAGAGCATCACAAGCATTTCCCAAGCATTATTCGAGAAATAACAAATAGTTGTCTGTATTTTCAACAAAATAATGATTGTTTGGGAAGAGTTGGCATTGCCCTATTGATGAAGTGTATCTCTGCAATTCGTCAATTGGCATATAGCACCGTTCTTGATGCTCTAGACGACTATCTGTAAATAGGTGCGAAAAATCATGTGATTCTCTTGAAGCTTTCTGTGAGGGTATTATAGAGTTATATGAAGACGAGTTTTTGCAAAAGCCGGCATATACTGATATGAAAAACTCTATGCTTTTCACGAGTGGAAACATAGGTTTTATTGGATGATAGGAATCATTGATTGTACGCATTGGTCGTGTGCTAATTGCCCAATTGCACATTGTGCTCAATATTGTAAGGGTAATCACGGGCCAGATCCATTTATTTTATTGGAAGCATTTGACTCCTAGAACTTGTGGATTTGGCATGTGTTCTTTGGTGTAGCCGAGGCGAACAATGACGTGAACGTTATACATGCATCGCCTATTTTCAACGATCTCAAATCGGGAAAGCATATCAGATGTTCCGTTTGTGGCTAACGACGTGACTTATAAAAGAAGATATTAACGACGTGACTTATAAAAGAAGATATTATCTTACTGATGGGATATATCCGGAATGGTATGTTCTTATGAAGTCCATTTCACAGGCAGGATCGAATGATACAAAGTAAATAAAGTATAAGAACGTGCAGGAAGCAGCAAGGAAGATATGGAACGAGTGTTTGGCGTCTTAAAAAAAATGGGTTATAAAATACTCCCGCACAGCCAATGTCTCCTAAGAAAATACAGAATATGATGTACACATGCATCATATTAAATAATATGATTATAAAAGATGAAGGGAATGCAATCTCTCCCGACTTTTATCCAAAGGAACAACATCATGAAGATGATCCGTACGAACGCATGAGAATTTTTATTGTAATGTTTTTAATTTTATTTGAATTATTAGGCAATGTTTTTTTATTATGAAAGAAGTTTTAATTTTACTGTTAAATTAAAAGAAATTGAAAATGAAAAAAAAATGTGGGTCGCTTTATTATACTTAGTTGGTAATGAAGTATTTCTAAAAGAGAAAAAGCTGAAATGACATGAGAGATTGAAGATTGCATGGGTCCGTAATCGACTTTTTTAAGCAAATTACTATGGCTATGTTTGGTACACAAGATTGTTGAGAGATTGTGCTTATTTTTTCAGAAAATAAGCTACTTAAAAAGTAATCCTTGTTTGGCAGACATAACTTATAAGAGATTCTAAAAAAAATAATCTTCTATAATCTCTTAAAACCAAAGGTTACTTCATGTAGCTTATAAAAATAATCTCTTTTTATAATCTCCAGCACCAGCACCATCTCCAGCACCAGCACCAGTTCCAGCAACAGTTACTTTCGCCAAACATACCCTATGTGTTTATCTAAATATGATCGTTTTGACCATAAACATCCAAACACCAATTACAACCGAGATCAAGATAACTATCATAACCATTCATAAAACTAGATCCAATACAATCATACGTTAAACATGAATCTAAAACACTTATACATTCACACAGTTATGCATCTAATATTTGTATATATGACACCTTGTTAATCAAGTTTCATTGTGAAAATTGAATCTGATGATGGAAAAAATATAATGTTCCGCAAACCAAAAAAGTGAGATGGACAATAGGACCAACAATTTCTGTGAAATTAATATTGTTAGCTGGCAGATGATGTGAATCACGAGGATATACAAAACAAACGTGCATGATTACTATAGATCCGATTAAGTAGATGAAATTAGCCAATCTATTTCTATGGATATATAATAAAAATCAAATATTTATAAACATAATAACCAAGATGTTCAAGAACCGTCAAACCCATGAAAATAAAATTTCACATATCAACAAACCTAAATTGATTAAACCATCACACATTACAAACATATCATCCACCACTTTTATAAACTTTGCAAGACAAATATGACTAAACATCAAATCTTTATTACAATAGTACCCAATATATTAGAAACTAATCCAACCCCTGAAAACTAGATTAAATATAGTTAACCCCATCAAGAAAAATATTAGATTATGTAACCAAAATGAATTGAGTAATTTACCTTCAAAAGAGAAAGAATCCATGATGGCTTAGTGTCCTAGTGATGTTCTTCAAGAACAAGAACTCATCACCACATTATACCAACATGAAGTCCACTAAATTTATAAACTTTTGTAGCATAAAATAAGAATAAAATTTGATGTATAAAGTTTAGAAAAAAAGGGTGTGTTATGGAAGTTGTGCTGCAAGTAGGAAGGAATCCATGAAATGGGTTATTGTATGCTATTTGTGACCCAATGGAAGTTTAAATAAAGCTAAAATGTATGTGAGTGTGTGTGATAGAGAAACCAAATATATATATTGGAAGTGAAGTGTTAGTTGGGTTAGGGATAAAAGCGGCTGCATGTCATTGCATTCACAAAACTGTGATTTATTCAAGTCCATTCATCCGTTCACTTATGTACTTTATTTACCTTTGAGTCTAGTTGGTTAATTAGTTAAGTTGAGTTTCCCTTTGTTTTGCGTTTTGAAAATGGTTATCTTGCGTCCGAAAAGATTAGCCGTAAGCTTTTACTAGACGGGAATGGATATGCACACCTACCAAAATGGATTCCAGTACCTCTTTATTTTTATTTTGTTTAACTTTAATTTTTATAATTTCGTTTCAGTTATATAATTACGGAAAAGAGATTACGAAACAAAAAATATAAAGTTTGACAAGTCAAAAGTATTAAAAGACCAAAAATACGGAACATAAATAATTGACCCATGTTTATATGTCATGGTCGGTAACACATTAGCTCAAACAAACGTGTACCCATATTGGTTTCTAATAAATCACGATTACTTAAAATAGATGATAACTGATGAAACTAAAATAATCAAGTCTGCAACAAACACTATTAGATCCCGCGTTTGTGTATGCATGCATGGTTTAAAGGTATATGAAAATCATATAAAAGGGCAAATTGGTTTGTAGTTTTTTAGGTTATGTATATCATCTCTTTTTTATGTTGCAAACTATAATATTTCAATTGTTTAATTTAAGAATAATACATCAGCAACAATTAAATAAGCTTTAAAGGGGGGCCATTATTTGGTAGTTTATAATTAAAAATCAATGAGAGGATGCATTTTGCTTTCCACATTTAAGAATCCAACAGAAAAGAATTACTGTTATATCCCTATATAGTATTGGACATAAACCAAGTTTTCGTTTTATTTGTTTTCATATCTCTTGCAAGTAGAATCCATAATATACAACACCAACAAAATAAGATTAACAAATGGCAAGCGAATATACATCCGGAAGTGATTGGGAGACCTAAAACTTATGTCTAATTCTATGCCTAAATTTATGTGGCAATCATTTATTGGTTGTAGCAACCGGGTCAACTCTTTCACAACCCACTAAGCTGATAACATATATGTTAGACACACAATTAGTAATGTTTTTTAGATTTCTCAATCTTTTTCCATATACAACAGTACAACACCAACAAAATAAGATAAACAGATGACAAGAGAAATACGTGTGTTCAGAGTCATATATCAGGGTGTGCGAAGTGTGCTACCGCATAAGGCTTCAAAGTTTTAAGGGCCTCAAAATATATACCTCTTTATATAGTTGTGGCCTAAAAAATCATTTCCAACATCAAAATGTTGACGAGATATGAATTTAGTTCTGAATATTCTTAAAATTTACTTCAAGTGGATGAAAGTGATGACAAACTCATAAAAATCAAAACTAGATCGTTGCAATAGATTTTTTGTTGTCATGTTTATTATCATATAAGCGGTTTTGCACATGGCCTTTGCTAGCCCAGCTACGACACTGCGTGTATTACACCATTAAAGGGGTGACAACCACGACTGGTGCATCGTTACACCATCTTCATAACCACTTGTGAAGAGGTTAATCTCAAGATATATTTTTGTGTATTTTTTTAATAAATGCAAGTAAATTGATGAGGGGCGAGTAATTGTTACGAGGTTAAAGATGGTGCTTCGTTAGGAGGAAGAGGAGATAATGTGACGCATATTTGAAATGAGGGTGATGAAGATAGTGGATTTATATTAGAGTTAGAATTATATTAGTATTCGTATTATATTAGGATTAATATAAGTCCAAGTGTTAGGCTAAAAATATTAGGTCATATGCATTCCCTCATTATACAATCAATTCAATTAATCAATATTATCGATCAATATATATCACGTCTTACATGGTACTTGCCAGTGATCCAGAGGATCCCCATTGTTTTCGTTTTTTTATTTATTTTTTTACTTCAAATTTTTTTCGTTTAGCGGAGAGAAAACAAAAAGTTCATTTAGGATTCGGTTGGGGATAAAGAATAATTTTGGAAATAAAGGTTTCAGTGAAATTGCTTTAGAAAATCAACTTTTGAATTTGGTATTGAAAATTCGTCAGATTATTGGGATTGTTTTTTGTTAATTAGTTCAATGGTCTTTGTTGGATTTTGGATTAAATTTGGCCCACTGAAATTGTTTTTATTTTGTAGTCTTCTATTCCATTGGTTAAGCATTTCTTCACGTTCTTTTTTCTTCTTTACACCTAAAGTCGACTAAAGCTCGACGAGTCTTTATTTAAAGTCCGGCTAAAGTCGACTAAAGCTTTACCATTGGTGTTACTTCTTCAATATGTCGCATGGTATTACTTCTTCAAGAATCACTGTGAAAATTTTGATGTCCTAAAACAAATCATTGGTGAATCTATAAGTTCTTTTTCAAGTACCGCATGCTTTGTTTGATGAGTTTCAAGACAAAATGAGTATTTTCATGTCATAAAGCACATCATTAGTGAATATACAAGTTCTTTTACAAGTACCGCATGCTTTGTTTGCTGAGTTTCGTGACAGTATGAGGTTTCATTCTACTCCCGCTCCAACTGCGGAGAACTGTTAGTGGATTTGTATTAGAGTTAACATTATATTAGTATTTGTATTAGAGTTAACATTATATTAGTATTTGTATTAGATTATTATTGGTATAAGCCTAAGTGTTACGCTATAAATATAAAGTTATATGTATTCTCTCATTATTCAATTAATTCAATTAATCAATATATCACGTTTTACAGAAGAACATTGTCATTACAATTATCTTAGCAGACGGTACCAGTGTTTAAAGTATATGTATTCTCTCTGTATGATGATCGGAATGAACATGTTATCCTACCAAAGTTGAAATGATGTGTAAGTTGGACAGATTATCGTCTAAACTATAAGGTGTGTTATTTTAGAATGTAAACGGTATGCTAATGTCTTGAAACGTCCCAAACGAAAAGTTGAAGGATGACAAACAAAGATCCACTATCTAAATCTATTCTGGCNTTCTTTTTTTAAAGGGTTTCCTTGACAAATGTATTACACCAAAAAACGTTTAAGTACAAAAGATATGGGTGAAGTCCCATATCTCAGCCCGTTACATAGATGATAAAGCTTACATAGCAAGACACTTCATATCCTTTAAACAATAAAATAAACCACTACTCACTAGATTACATTTGACACCTACAAACACACAATTACTTCCTACCATGACCTTTAATCTTGATAGCATACAGGTCACAAAAAGCATCCAATTGCCCTACTTGGCATTTTTGACATGGAACGTTTGTAAACCATTTCGATTCATCACTAACGGACAAATAAATGAACAAGTAACTATAATAACTGGGTTAGAAACCATTTATTCATAAAGAAAAGGGCAAAACGAACAAATAAAACAAAGCTAAATAAGGGCATGCTCTATATTTAATGATAATCACAAAACGTTCTTAGTTTATGCATAATCTAATAAAAATAAAGAAACATTCCTTCATAGCTTAGATGTTTAACTCATCTATAAGCATATATCAAACCTAGACAATATAATACCAGAGTTATGATTAAATAAGAAATGAAATAAAATGAAATGATGTAAAAAAAAAAATTAATAATCGCACATTTTATATCCATTTACAAAAATTTGATGCATGTTTAAATTTGTTAACCTCATTTAAAGTGTGTTACTAAAATAAATTTCACTCTTCTCATTTTATGCATATAGCTTCTTTTTAAGAGAATGCTATACTTTATGGTTTCTATTAAAAGGGGCAAAAATGCAATAAGAAAGGTTGATGGCCATAAAAGGACCACAACTATCTAAGAAAATTGTTGTGGGGTTATAGCTAGGTGGTCTATCTTTATATTATCTCTTCATAAATTGGAGGATTGTAGTGGGTGTGCCATATGAATATTAAAATAATTGGATCAATAATATATTTGTACAACAACAAATAAACAAAAGATACCATATGCCAATCAATAATAACATATGGAGAGTGCTCCCGTTGGACAGTAGCCGCTACAAAATTGGGGTGAAGATTCTCTCAAGTAGTATATAAGTTGATTGATCAAGTTGTATATTACCAGCTGTTGGATCAAATGTTAGATTAAATCAAAGTAGTTTGTATCTTTTAATTTAAGCATTTGATTATACAACTTGATCAATCAAATTGTATACTACTTGAAAGAATCCTTACTCATAAAATAGATATATTATGTTTTCGGGTTATTGGGAGTAATTAATAAACAGAACAAACCTAACCATGTTTCTAAAAACATATCTAAGCAATATTTATCTAACAAGTCAACAACGAGTTGCTAATGTTTCACCAATTATACTCGGTGAATTGAAGTTTCACAAATGCCGCTAAAAGATTATTCACTCATCTTATGTAAATGTATATTAACTTGCAAAACTAGTAAAAGCTGCTTCATTTTTTTCATTTTTCTTTTTTCTTTCTGGTAAGTATCATTATGAAGAAACTAAGCTAAAAAAATAGTTTTTGACTTGTTGTAACCGTGCCTAACTCTACCCACCGTTGAATACTCTTAAGACTAATTCAGATGTCGAATCTATTTCATGATTTCATCTATGAAATAAAGTCAACTTGTATGCATTTTTTTTAACAAACAACTTGTATATTTAAAAAGTTTGGTTTCAGGTGCAAGTGCATACTTTTGCGTAAGAAATATATGGTATGTGCGTATCTAGTATTTCCTTTTTCTAGAAATATAGTTTATGTAAAAAGTCGTATGTGTGGAAGCCACTAATAAGTTTTCAAAGGTTTTATACAAGTCACCAAGTTTCTTTTAATAATGTTGTGATTACATTCTTTAATTCTTTTAAAAGTTTGTTCAATGAAAACGTAATAGCCAATGTTTAATGGTATTTTCCAAAAATTTAAAGCCTAGTTACGTTTTAACGAAACGTTAAATCTTGAATACCAATCATGGGCGGAGGGGTCACAAGGGTCATGTGCCCCTTAGCGAAAAAAAATGTAATGTAAATTTTTAAAGGGTGGTGATATCTACACATACAATTTTACTTCATACACATAAATTACACATACACTTCTTTTTGTAATTCCCCCCCCCCCCCAATAGTGTAGTTTCTATAAACTATTAAAATGTGACCCCCTCGAGCAAAATTTTCTGACTCCCCCTAATAACAACATGGTGCAAAATAATCTCTTTGTAGAACTCTAAACAACTCAAATCCTCACACTATTTTATGATCATAGATATTGTACTGTTGTCGTTATGTAACGCAATTAATTCAAGCCATGTTTGATGTAGATCACATTGTTTTACAAGTTAGGTAATCTCTTTTGACCTTTGCATAATAGTATGTTAAGCCAATTTTTAAGCCACTCGAGTACTAACCTGATTAAAACAAAATGTTGTTCATAGGGTCGAAAGATACTTCATAACCAGGGGTGGACAACGTGATGTAAAGGCATGCACGTATACACTTTTTGAGAACCATGGATAGTGTATGTAAAAGGTTGGTTGAATTCGAAAAATCAAAATAAGAAAATGCACGTGAGTATAGAGTTAGGTTTAAACGGATGAGAAAAATCGCAACCACACATTTTATATGCATCTATAACGATAGATGTAGCTCGCCTTAGAATTCTCTCTCTTATTTAAAATGTGTGGTTATAAACTGAAACCGAATACAAAACTGAACTCAATTCAGAAAATTCGAAATTAAAAAAAAATACCGAAACGATCTATCGTCTGGTGCTAATCCAAATCTTGTTCCAAACTATAATACCTCAAAGGTATAATGTATTGTATTGATGGAAATTGTAATTATATAAAACATACCTAATGATGCACATCTATATATACTAGTTACATAGCTTAGGAAATATATAATTGGAGTCATCCCGTCTAGTCTAATGTGGTCAATACTTGTCGATAGCTTTGTAAAGATATATACAATTTGATCATGTGTATATATGTGTTGAACTCGAAGATCCTCTTAAGCAACGTCTCCCGGGCAAAGTGAAAGTCTATTTCACCATGCTTTGTGCGCGTATGAAAGATACAGTTGGTTGAGAAGTACATTACACCTAGATTGTCGCACCATAGTATAGGATCTGAAGATGTATGAATGTCAAGCTCACAAAGAAGAGCTTGAAGCCATTTGAGTTCGGTGATGGTGTCAGCAAGTGCTTTGTATTCGGCTTCCATAAAGGAATGAGAATTTGTGTGTAGAATAATGGTTTGAACCAAGGTAGATAGCAAATCCCCTCGTGGAATGTCGGTCATCTGAATCTCCAGCCCAACCAGCATATGAGAAAGCTTCAAAAGAAGCATCGGGGTTACCTCTCCATAGCACATCAGTAACGCTTAAAAATAACGTAAAATATGTTTGACTGTCGACTAGTGATTCTCGGTAGGAGCATGCATATATTGGCATACTTTGAAGGTCAAGAAAGGGTAACATATTGTAAAGAACCCACAACCTGGCAGTATTTGACGGTCAAGAGAAAGCATAATTGCCGTATAAACTGAGCGAACATGAGCCATTCATGAGAGATGGCATTTAATTGAAGTTAGCTAGACCAACCCTTCGTAAGATCTCCAAGATGTACCTCTCTTGAGATAAAATAATGCCACACAACGATGAGGAACAACTTCAACACCTAGAAAATAGTTAAGTGGTCCAAGATCTTTTATAGCAAAAGATGATCCAATTTGACCAGCTATACTCTCAATTGCTCATTTGTTATTACCGGTAAAGATGATGCCATCCACATAAACCAAGATGTACAAAATAATTCTTCTACATTAATAAACAAAGATGTATTTGTTTTAGAGCCTCTAAACCAAGATCATAAAGTGTCTTAGAGAGGCGTTAAAACCATGCACGTAAGGCCGGTTTTATCTATAAACAGACATATGAATCAAACATACATAATATGGATTTTGTGGGTCAACAAAACCGGAAGGTTGTTTCATATAAACTATTTCTGTGAGATTGCCATAAAGGAATGCATTTTGAACCTCTAATTGATGGATGCCTTCCTGCTTTGTGACTTTTTGGATTTTATTTTACTTCATGACTTTTTTGTCTTTTTGGAAGGAGCGGAAATTTGGCGATTAACGTTTGTTTTCGACGAGTGAAAATAATTTTGTTGATGCAGAAAAAAATGCTTGAATAACGGCAACTCAACATAGTTTTCATATTTCGGCAGCTAGGTTTTTTGTGATAAGGTTTATGAGTTGAATACGTGAAAAAATAAATAAATAAAAAGAATAGAGCGAAAATAATTGGGATCCCTCCTGATCACCAGAGAGTAGCCGATATTGGAAGATAGAAATTTTTATTGGTTGATTTACCTAAGCCTCTAACGCCATATAAAAAGGTCACTCTCACCCACGCGTCGGTCTAGGTTTTTTTTTGGAGAACTCGGTTGGTTGATAGACCGAGTTGTAGAGATTTTGTGTAGGATTTCGGTTTTTATGAAGTATATTTGTGTTTAAGTGTGGTATGTTTGGGTTGTAAAGTTGATTGTCTTACTACAACTTATTGGTGGTGAGGTTGGTGGATAAGTGAAAAGATGATGTGACGCTGAGTTAGCGATAATGCTGTTCATAACACTACGTCCAATCTAATAGGCATGGCTCATTTGTACAATTAAAGTCAAACATGTATAGTCTTGCTCTAGTTAGAACCAAATAAGTCTCAAACATAATAGAAACATAGCGCTTTCAAAACTAAAAGTCAATATAAGGCTACTCCCGGTAATGATCGTGAGAGGGTGTGAGACCCCCTTCTCACGCGTGAGCTTTACTAAGAGGGGTTGGGTGCTGCGTGAGCCAAGCCAAAAACAGGGACGAACGGTGAGGCTCTCACCAAGTAAAATTTCGTGCATAGTTGGTCCCTCTTAAGTGTTTTTATTATCTATTATTTAGTTTGTGAGTGTGTATTGGGTATTTAGTAGGGAATGATTGTATAAAAATATGTATTTTAATAAAAGGCATGAGAATTGTGACTATTGGGAGTCAAAAGCGAAAAGAAGTAATGGGAGAAAAAAATTTGATATGGCACTGAGATGAAGATAAAATGATGACTATCGGGAGTAGTCTAGATATAAAAGTATTTGATTTTAGGCATGAGCCGCAAATGCACATGCATACTTTATATTGTATGTTTTAATGTTATTGGTGGGCCGGTGGGGTTACGTGCTCAAGTGTCATGACCAATCACGCCAAATAACTTTCACATTTATTATTACCTTAATGGGAAACAATACGATACTGTGAGTCTATGAGTGATTTTTTTGATAACCATGATGAATGCTCCTCTTGTTGGGCCGGAGTTATTCGGGTGATACATAAACGTGTTATTCCTGGTACATTGGAAAAAATACATAAACTTGTTTGTAATATATCGCGCAGGGACACCAATATATCGTTCAGGGACGGAATCAGGTGGGTTCCAGGACTCATGAAATTTTGCAGCGTAATATTTCTGTAGAAAAATCTCAATTTTTCTTAAATGCAACTGGGTTACACGTGTTATGCAAGTTTTGGTTAGGGTTGAGTTTCTTGACACGATTAATAAACGAGTCATGTTTGGGTAAATGTTATACTAACCAGCCAACCCGCGAACCCGAATAGATTAACCCAAACACGACTCGATTGCCACCCCTACTTGTTTGATAGTCAAACTTTATCTGAGCAGCAAAAGTAATTTAACTATGGTCACATTGCAACTTATTCCTTTGGGACAAAGTGCTTTCCTATGTTATAATGTGTATTTATGAAAAATGTGTTGCTAACTTCCGTGGCATCGGAATTAGTATATCATGCAAGGACGGAACCAAGGTGGTTCGGAGATACTCATAAAATTTTGTAGCATAGTGTCAATTTAAAAATAAATAAATAAATAATAAATAAAACCTTTAGATTTTTTTTAAATGCATTTGGTCCAAAAAAGAAGTGTTTCTCATTTTGTATAATTTTTCGTAAATACACTTGTTCAAATTGTGTCATAGTTTAGTGTGAGATATTATGTGCTCTATTGAAAGTTGCTTGTTTGATAGTCAAACTTTATCTTAGCAGCAAAAGTAATTTAACTATGGTCAAGTTAAGAAAAATATGTTGCTAACTTCCGTGGTATTTTTTGCTCAAAAAAACTTCCGTGGTATTTTTTGAACACAATTTGATCAGATTGCTCTTGAAGCGGTGTCTTTGGCATGAGAAATGACAGGCCAATCCTCCATTATCTTTGTTGGAACAGAAATTACATACGGAAGAATCACATGGGAGCAAAACAGACGCTATGGGCAATACAAACTAAAGGTGTTTTTCCTTTTGTGTTTTTGTTTTTTTAAAACGGCAACTTTTATTAAAACCAACTAGCAAGAAGCTAGAACGAAAACACAAAGAAAACAAACTAAAGGTGTTTTTCCTTTTGTGTTTGTGTTTTTGTTTATTAGATGATTTCATTGTATAGCGGTATTGTATAGCGGTGACGGTCTATAGTTTTCGATTAAATTCGGTTGTGTCAGTTTGTGTGTGTTCTTATTGTGTATTTATAGTTGTGGTCTAAAGGTGTAGTGTGTGCGTATCGTCTTTTTATATTTATTTTAATAAAACTGTTATGATGACAATTGAGTAAATTATCAATGATCTTGGTTTGATTTGGCGGTGATTTAGCGGCCGTTTAGTCGTAATAGTTCAAGTACATAGTGATTGTGTTTATTATGCGTGCGTAATTTAGCCTATATGACCAATTTACTTTACTCCCTCCGTCTCAAAATTATTGTCATCAGTGAGAAATCACTAAGTTTAATAAAAAAGGGACCCCTATAAATCTCAACCACTCAAAGAGAATATTCCCCTAATATATTCTCTAGTTTTTACTAAAAATGGAAAGTAAACAATCTTTTTGAAACATCCAAAAATGGAAATATGAACAATTATATTGAGACGGAAGGAGTAATAGCTTAAATAGATTCTAGCGCCTTGCTAGTTGCTTTTTAATATATCTTTATATTCTGCCGTTCAAAAAAAATAGCTTAAATAGATTCGTTATTCATTTTTATCACGCAAGTCAATACATTTTTGCTTAGCAAATGTATTGTTTAAATTTTTGTTACATGCTTTTGAGTTTTAGCGTGAGATAATTTTGTATCAAAGATCATTTTATGAATCATTTTCCTTATTTAGTGTTTTTTTCTTCTATGCGTCTCTTAAATTTTTAATGGGCTCCACTTAAACTTTTACATATGTAATATGTCATGTCATGTATAATTTATAAAGGGTTATAGATAATAGTCTAATACCTAGAGGTGCACATTTCGGTTTTTGTTTTTTAAACCGAACCGGTTTAAAAACCGGTTTCGGTTTTAGTCAAATAGTCAAAAATCCGTTTTGCGTAAAACCGGTTTTGAAAGAGAAAATGTCAGGTTTAAACTAAGAACCGGTTCAGTTTAAACCGGTTGACAACAAACAATGCAAACTGGTTTCTAAACCGACGGTTCAGTTTTCTAAAACCGTTTGTTTTGAAAAACCGGTTTTTGATTTCTTTTTCCGGGTCGGTTTTAGGTTTTTTTTATCTTGCTTTGCATGGGTGTTACTGATGCCTATGCAAAGCAACATCAAAAAATTATTTACTGCACTTATCATTTTTTTTTTTTTTTAAATTTTGATCGTAGATCGATTTCTCGTGATAGTGACGAGCAAAAAAGAGAAAAGCTATGGAGCATTCTTAGATTTTGTGTTTTTTATCAGAAGCCAACTATTTTGATAGAGTATGATTTTATTAAGATAAGTGGAATAGATAAATAAAAACTTAATTTAATTGATTAAAGTTTAAAATGGAAACTTAGTTTGGGAAAAACGTTGGACTATAGCTTCGTGATTGATTGCTAATATAAGAATATTGGACTTTTGAATCTCCACACCCGCTGTTAGTCCCTTTTGATAATAAGATATTTGTACGTTTGGTACTTTGGTCAATCGCCATAGCTCTCTAAGAACCAAAAAGCAAAATTGTTAAATACACGGCGAACCAAAAACATTTGGGGGATGGGATAGAAGAAATAATGATTTTATAATTGCTTGTGACTTGTGAGTAATGAAATTATTCCCTTATAGAATTCTAGCATATAAAATTCTAGCATGATAAAAATAAACATTTACATGGCCTGTAAAGTGTAACCTGGAATGCGTTCGTGGTATTCATTTTAGCCTTTTAGCTATAATGGAAGGGCTCTAATTGTGGGCCTTATATACACGGCCCATGAACTAAACACTTGTCTATAAAAATAACATAAATTGATAAATGAGTTATGATATTTAGACCTAACAATGAGACCTACTAATAGACCTACACTATTCATTTTTTGACAAGTGTCATACACCTTTTCTCTTTCATCATTTCTCACCAATTAATTTTTCAAATCCATCAATCACATCTTTAGGTCTAATTTTAGGTCTAGGTCTTAGGCATACAAATCATTTTTCTTGATAAATAAACGAAACTTTTTATATTTTGATCATTTTCAGTTAACCCATTACTAATAACTAGCATGGTACCGGCACAATGGTGCGGTGACGGCAGAAAAAATACGTAATGCAAGAATAAATTACGTCAATATATACAGTGACGGAACTTGAGCATATTCGTTGAGGGGGGCGACATTATTATAGTGTAAAATGTTATCCTTTCATGATGAACGGCAAAGCATAAGAAATAAATTACCTTCCTGCTCATCAAAAGGTCTTGAGGTTTAAAAGTCTTTATTTATGACCATAAATGAATTCTAACTGCAAAGAACAACAAATATAAAAGGTAAAAACATTCAACTAAATCATTTTGAAACATGGATAGCAAACAAAACTAAAAAGAAAAGCAACTTTCTGTTTTGCTGCATCCTATTTGAAAAAAATAGAAGTTACACACGTTCATATAAAAGTCGTGGTGGTTGTTGGGAGTGAGAATTGTTGATTGCAGATTTAAATGAGAGATTCGTTGTCATTTATTTATGACGTAAAAATGAATACATATACTTGATTGTATTATGCAACTCGTCATTAAGATTGATTTATGCAATTCTTTAATAAAAAAAACATGAGATGTAACTCGATGCGAAATATATATTAAAATCACCAACCATAGTAAGTGAAACTTACTAATACGCCATGCTTAATGTATATACTATAGACATGATTATATAAGATCGTATGTACGTTAATATGATAGTAAGTTGCAAAATTTCTAATCTTTTTAGTTTAAGATTATTGTATTGATAATTGCATAATATTTAGTTACAAAATTAAATGACTATTATACATATGTGTAGTTAACAATTCAATGATCATTACTATAGACTTGTGTAGTTACAAATTTACATTTACATTGTTTTGACTTAAGTTTTAATGTTCAAATTAATATGTACACTTACAAATAGTTGATAGTCATAATCAATAAGTATAACTTGTATTGAATTGAATATTATTTTTTTTAGAAAACCTAATAATAACAAATGTGTAAACTTAAAAATCTTAAAACATCTAAAACTAAAAAAATCAAAATTCTTCATATATAACAAAGATAGAGAGGTTTTATGCAGTGTTTTGATTAATAAATAAATAAATAAAATAAAATAAAAAATCTCGTAAATAACTCAACTATATGATATTTTTGTTCAGTCTCCAGTTTAACTAAACTTTTTAATCATTTTATATTATCTAAAGGTGCGTTTGATATCTCTTAAGGGAATGAGGGAATCATAGTGGTAATGATTCTAAGGTTGTGTTTGAATTTGACTTAATTGAATTAATATGAAAAAAACTGAATTTATTAAGTCATATGAAAACTGTTTGTTTGTTACTTAATAAAGAAATGTAACTGAAATATTAAGAAATAAGACTGAAGGTGTCTGCATTAAGTCATCTTTTAATTAAACATGACTTAATAGAAAATTTTAACAAACAAGCCAGTGTTTGGTTAAGATGAGGAGCCACATTATATGGGAATGGAATATGGAATTGTCCATACTCAATAGGAGTTTAAGAAGAGGGGTATGAATCTATCACAGGTGAGGGACTCATTTTATACCGAAACCGATGCAGAGTGTTATTCATACGCACCCGAAATTCTTTTATATTTAAGAAAGGTTAACGTGGCAACATTCAACTGCACGCTCCAAAAAATATTTGGTCAACCTGCACGTGTACTCTCATTTACACTTTTATGCTACACGACAACATAAATAAAATAGATTTTAGTCTTTTTCTTTTTAAACATTCTACTTTACCTGCTAAAAGAATCCAATAGACGACTAAGAGTGATCGGCGAGAAAGTGACGACTAACAACACGTTATTCGTCTGTCATTTCAACGTCTAATCTTATCAGCCTATCAATAACACAAAAACCTCAATAACACTTTGTAAGTCTCACAAAATACTTTTAAAACAATATATTTCTCAAAAAAAACCCAATAACACTTTGTAGATCTCACAAAATACCATCAAAAAAATACCCACTCACTCACAAATAATAAAAGAAAAAAAAAATCTAATGGCGCATTATTGGAATAATGGCGTGCGAATACTTGCTCCTGACCGAGCACTTTAATATATGAAGTTTGAAGTCATCGTTGCAGGTACACAAATTGGATAGAGCTTCACAATGGACGAGGAGGCCAATTAATTCAGATATACTTTATAGAGAACATGCGTGTTTTCAAAGTAACGTTTTCAATAACGTATCCATGCATGTTTTATACGAGTATTAACGTTCTCCATAATGTATGAAAACCTGAAAACAATATTATCTATGTGTTGACAATATATGAAAGTCAAAAGGAAACAACGTGCAGTGTAGATTGCAGATGACAAAAAGAATTACCAAATGATTTGGTTAGAAATCTAAGGGGAGGGTGTGGTTCACCCATTCTCTCTCCCATCACTCACTCCCAAACAATCTCATTATGCCACATCATTCACTCACTTTTTTCATCACTCACTCATATTTTTAGAGGCAACACTTCACTCACCCTTCACTCACAAAAAAAGTACAAACTGTCACAAACACATGTCCCAACGTTCGATTTTTTCTTCCATCCCGTGCGTGAAAGTTTCATGTGGGTGAAGCTTCATGTGCATGATCAAGGTGGTGGCGGCGGTGTTCCCGTGTCTCACCCATCCCTTCCCGTGCCATCCCGTGCCCACTCCCACCTCTCTAAGTTAAGTTGATATAAAGGGAAAGTGAAGATGGACAACCACATGCAAAACTTGATAAACAAATGATTTTACTAAATTCGAGGAGTCTTTCTGTCAAACCAAACTCATCACCCATGTTCAACCTCTCATACTCAAACACACACTCACCTAATATGAAGTTAATGTACATGTAGGTACGGTAATTATTAAAATTAAAAGTACCAATCATCGTATCATTTGATAAGTTTTATTTTAGTTTGTGTTGAAGATTTTCTCTCTGGAGAAAAAAAGCGACCGAACCCTAACATCCCTAAATCTGATCGCATCATCGATTCCTCCATCAAATCGACTCTTAATCTTCGTTCTTCTTGCTCTAATCTGTTCTTGGGATTGATTTACATTCGTGTCTATTGATTCCAGTCCAGTTCGGGAGTGATTTGAACTAGTTTATTGTCGGTTCTATTGGATCGATTTATTAGGGTTTCTTGTAATCGCTTGGATTTATTAGCCGACTTTGATCTAGTCGGTTTTGTTTCTTTATTTATAGTGGATTGTTCTCAATTTATATCATTACTGTTCGACGATTATCATGGTGGGAGGCTAGTTTTTTGGTTATTATCGCTATAAACCCTAATCGGTATCGATTAGGGTTTTATCTTCTTTATTCGGATCGCATGCTTGTTGCTTGTTTGATTATTGTTTGTTGGTTGTTTTGCTGCTGGATTTGAGAGATGAATAGGGGTTTTTTGAGTCCTAAGATTGCTAAGAAGGTT
>LBNU01016866.1:76907-93581 GCA_014162995.1 Artemisia annua | reverse complement strand
AAAAAAAAAAAAAAAAAAAAAAAAAAAAAAAAAAAAAAAAAAAAAAAAAAAAAAAAAAAAAAAAAAAAAGATTTAAAAGCATCCAGAAGATATTTTGATGTATGTTGTAACACATGGAGTAGGAGGTGGCCGACATGGTAAAAAAGGTTAAAAGTAACGAAAGATTGTCGGACAATCAAGGATAATAGGATATGGACTATAGATTCCAAAAAGGCAAAAAGAATACCATATAGCTAGCCGTGCATATTTTAAAAACAAGCTGTAGCGTGTAGTATTGTTACAATGTCTATTTATGATCTGAATTCAAGTTGACATTTAACCAAAACCTTAAGAGTGATGATCAAAGAAAAATAGAGGACTCAGTTAAGAATGTTACATGTGATGAATTATGCGAACATGACGACTTGAATTGAACAAAGTGGTGGTTATGAGTTAACATAGTTGTCGGGAGTTCATCTTGTATTCTTGTTCATATGCTTATCATTTTCGTTGATCCTATTTAAATCGTATAAAGCTGATACCATTAGCTCGTAAGTGAAGGTAAATATGCATGATATCATTTGTATGAGTCACATATTGATTGCCACCCTCCTTAAAATATGAACTATAATTAGCTAAAGATGAAATAGTGAACTATCATTATATTTTCTTTCTATAAATGGATATATCGGGGAACGATATATACGTCCTGAAATTTATTGGTTAGTTTGTTAGGTTCTATATATAGAGGTGTGCGAAGTTCTTTTTATGGTTGATAAGAGTTCGTTTTGATCTTGTACGTCCTTGTAGAGACACTCTCGGCGAAAATAATAAGGTGTTTTCACACTCATAGATTCCACATAGGAACAAGATGTTAAAACCTTTGTGGCATATGATTGAATCTTGATCCATCAGATGTTGGAATTTTATACTCATGACAATCATATATAAACAATAACATCAAATAAGCATAGTGAAAGCAATTAAGATCATATAGTGTATAGTTAATTAGCCAAAAGTAAATAATAAACGTACCTTGAAGTTCTAGCCAAACAAGAACTTATTCTTCAATACTTGATCAAGAACCCTAATTAGGGTTTATGTGGATTACAAGAATAACCCCTTACCGTTTTGTTATTCAATCCAAGAATCAAACAATAGTATGTTTGATTCACGTTCTTGTACACACGTACTACTTCAAGTAAACGATTATGCAAGTAATGTAAACAAAACACTTTAAGAAAACAAAATCGAATCCCTAAGGGTTAGGGATTGTTTGATCGGTTTTTAGAAAAAAAGAAGGAGAGAAAAACTTCAAGTATTTGTATACAAGAGATGAGAAACAAATAACCTTGACTTTGTTTATATAGGTGAGTTTACTTGGAGTCCAAGCAACAAAGGAGGTGCCCCCTTCGTGTCAATTGGTTATGGATATCCCTAAGGCCATGTTTGGTAGGGGGAGTTCAAAGGGAAGAAATGGAAATGGTGAAATTTCTCTTGTTTGGTACAATAGAGAAATCAGAAGGCGGAGAAATGTCATTTCTCGAGAATTACTCCCTTTGTTATTTGATTTCCACTCGTTTTAGTATGGAAAATGAAATTCTCCATGCCTCATATTTTTTAACTAAAAAATTAAAGCATAAAAAATTACTTCATAGCACACAACATCACGTGGCACTCACATTCTTCACACATTTTCTAATCTTCTACACACATCTTCAAACCTTGTGAAACCCATGGTTCCTTGATTCTTTCTCTGCCATTTTTTTTTCCGATATTGTTTTCTTCCTCACGTTCATGCCATTTTTTCCCGATGTAGTTGCACTTATTATAGGAAGACCAATTTGAATTATCTTCACTCAATTATATGACTTCGAGATTAGATGTATGGTGAACGTCGTTGTCTAATGATGGCCGCCGGATCTATTAGTGGTTTTAAGATTCTCTTCAATCTTTGTAACCCAAATATGACAACAGATCAATTTTGTGATTGTCAAAGACTGGATCTATTCTTTACAACAATCAAGTATTTTGATTATGTACTTTTGATGATCGACACTTAAGTGGTGTTTTTTTTATATTTATTTTTATACGGGTACCATTTTGTTATTTGAAGAACAGTTTGACTTGGATTGCTTTGATTATTCAACTTTTATATTGCAAAATTATTCTTGATTTAAACGACGTTTTCAAAGAAGCAACGGTGAAAGACTGAAAGGTGCATAAACGAGTAAGCAATTTCTCGGGTCAAGTCTCTATTGTTACCAAACAGTGGAATCCATCAAAATTCTCTACTGATTTCTATTCTCTGAATTTCTAATCTCTACTCCATTTCATTTCTCTAAATTTCTCTCTACCAAACATGCCCTAAGGGATTCTAGAACCTTCTTGACTTACCAAAAACTCATACATATCACTTTCTTTTTATTCGTCTAACGGTCGTTAGCCATTGTCCGTTAAATACTAACGGTCGTTAAGTGTTTTATGTTTATAAATTATTATATATAACATTTATAAATAATTATTCATTTACTCTTCATACGTAAAGTGTGCAATCCCGTGATCTCGAGTTCGATCCTAATATACGTTTAATAATTTATGTCCATAAACTAACAGCTCCCACTTGGACATATCTTAATAGTGTAATCACATCGGTTAGCGTCTTGCAACACTTCGATGCCTCTAGTACAACTCGAGTAAGGCTCCTGAAAAAACATTTTAATGATTTCTCATTATTATTATCCTCTTGTTTCTAATACCACGTTAATAAGGATATGGATCTAAGTCATTCCTTAATTAACCATTCTGTTTCTCGTTGTTTATGATTGATCAAGATTACCAAATCATCTGAACATATTCAAGGAAGATCTTGGGCATGGCCATGCAAACATCTTGACAGCCCTACGAGGGGCCCAGCAGTATTAAACTCCAAAAATAAATTTGAAGGAACAAATTTTGTATTGACTACAAGCAAAACCCACGAACTTTGTAACTCTTCGGAAAACAACCCTTATGACTACCACTTACGTATAGCGTTAAGTTGTTCCACAAAAATGCACTACATTCATGACAGTTATCTTGTATCTCCAGTCTGAGGATAACTTCTTAGGATTTACTCAATGACAAGATCCATAAAGTAACATCATGTAGTTGGGATAAGTCCTATATTCGGTATCTTTGAATATCATCTAAAATGGCATGTCTACGCATCAATATACTTTTAAGTATATTACACCAAACTCAGATTTGTCTTAATTTAATAATATTCCCATATTATTAAACGACAACGGACAATTTAGAATAACATTTATTCACGGATTTAAACATGCAAATATATGATACAATTCATTATTAATAAAAACAAACGTACCAAGTACTTTAATTCATTATAAATAATAATTGTTTAACATCCCTTATCCAAATACTAAATAGATCAATGCATGATAACTCTATTTGATGAATTACATCTCAAGTAATAACATTCAAACTTGTTGACAAAACATAAATCATCCAAATTTGATCTATTGGAATTTTGAGAATACTTATTTAAGAATTCAACTAGTGAAGTTCTTGTATGTGCATACTCAACTATTTTGATAATGCCACATAATATTTCATAAAATATGTGACATCCTTAATCACCAGTTTATGATAATCAAACTTCCAAAACATTTTAAAGTTTAAAGTATTCTTATTCTTTAATGTATAATGCAACTATGTTCTTAATAAACACAACTAGTATATATGGCTAAAGATGAAATCCTCACCATGACTAGTATTGAGTGTCATCTCAATTTCATTAGCATCATTGTATACAAACAAAAATATGCTCTTTAAAATTCCCGTAAACATTAATATCAATTATGTAATGTTTGATGCCTTCCAAACATTCAAGTTTGTCAGCTATGACAATTTTCACAACAATTTGAAAAATTGTTCATTTATAGAATCTGGAAGCTATTCCAGGCTGAGGATGTGATTCTATATCCAAATATATTCTTTTAGAATATTCATACACACGTTATCTAATAACTTTCAATTAGATATCAATGTTGTCAAATCATCTTGTATTTAAGCATGATACAACAATAACATGATGTACATAAAAAATCCTTGAATCATACTTAGATTTTATTCATGTTCTACATATCCATTTAGATTATCTAAATGATATATCATGTTTTATTAGATTCATTTACCGCACATGTTTATTAAACAATAAACTTTAATTTCAAGGTCGTATTTCTTATTTACTAAATCTTTCAAGTAAAGTTTCATTCTAAACTAAGACTTAACTTTTACTTATGTGGAATGTAACTTCTTATATGTTTTACCACATATATGATTTAGGAAATTAAACATAATACTCCCACTAGCTTTTAGGAATACTTAGAAATTATCTTATTTTAATTATTAATAAAAACATGGATTTAATAATTAAACATAAGAATAATCTCCTAGATGCATGCATTTATACATTTATGATTATTGCACTTTGTACACTTCCAAAGATTTATTTAATTCATAACTCCTTTTGATTACTTATCATCCTCGCTCAAGTAATCACTCAAGAAAGAGTTTTGATATTCCATTGTCAATTTCATATTAATGAAAATATGACAATCATAATCTTTATATATTTAATATGTTTAGGAAAGAATATTCAATCAAAGTTAATTGCTTAAATGTGATTAATAATCTTGTTATAAGACATGCATTAAATACGTGTACAATGTTGTCCATATAATTTCTATATAAAGATTTAAACCACAAGGGTTATCTTATCTTTGAAGAAACCCATCTTCATTTTCTAGTCTAACTATTAAGATAAACCAAGTTTCTAAAATTGATTATCTTTATGGACAACATCTTAATCATTCATAGCATGTGTACTTTACCCAATTCCATATTTGGTAATGTATCATAAAATAATCCTCAACATATTAATCAAATATCTGAGATATCCTTGCGGATCTATGAATTAGAATTCCATCATCTTGAGGTTTATCATTTACATGTTAAGCCTCATCATGATTTTTACTAGTTTATTTTAGAAGATTATGTATCTTGTAATTTTATCCTTTAAAGATTAAAACTCCCACTTGCTTTTAGTAAATTAAAGACTATCTATAAATACTTAGTAAATAGAGCAACAAGCGAGCGTAGAAACCCGGTATGAGCGAATCTCTTAAAAAACCCATTTCTACTTAAACCCACCTTATAGTTTGTCAAACTTCGGTTGGCCTAGTAAACCATTACGTACAAAAACATCACTCAATTAAACGTTGATAATTTGACTCTTAAAACCAAAACAAATTTCACCATTTATTTAGTCCATATTATTTTTTTTATTTAAAAATTACCCTTTTTCGTTTATAAACATGTCTTACAAGATAAACAAAAACAAGTAATTCAAATAAAAAATAAACAACTAAATAAAAAATAAAAAATACATAACATAACCATTAAATATGTATAAAACATGTAGCCACATGCAAACTTAATTCTATTAAAAATCAATTCTAGGTTTTCTTAACACATAATTGATTCTTTAATATTGGAGTCTTCCCCAATTCGACATCTATAAATTAATTTACATGTACAATCTTAACAATTAAAAAAAGTGATATTGAATCCATGCTAAACATGCATGTTTTCATGGATTCCACATAACAATTATTGCATATAGTCACAAGAACGTTTACATAAACACATAAACATGTTTACTTAGGGTTTCTAATCAAATTAATAATCAAAATCCAAAACCCCTAAAAATTTTTAAAAAAAATAATTCGATCTAAAAAAAATTAGGTTTTCGATTTTGTTAAACCCTTAATCAAAAAACATGTACAAAAACAATCAAAATTCGTTTTTTTTTATGTGTTTTGGTAATTAATTACACATTATAACGGCTCATGAAGCACTGTTGGAATTTTATACTCATGACAATCATATATAAACAATAACATCAAGTAAGCATAGCTGAAGCAATTAGGATCATATAGTGTATAGTTAATTAGCCAAAAGTAAATAATAAACGTACCTTGAAGTTCTAGCCAAACAAGAACTTATTCTTCAATACTTGATCAAGAACCCTAATTAGGGTTTATGTGGATTACAAGAATAACCCCTTACCATTTTGTTATTCAATCCAAGAATCAAACAACAGTGTGTTTGATTCACGTTCTTGTACACACGTACTACTTCAAGTAAACGATTATGCAAGTAATGTAAACAAAACACTTTAAGAAAACAAAATCGAATCCCTAAGGGTTAGGGATTGTTTGATCGGTTTTTAGACAAAAAGAAGGAGAGAAAAACTTCAAGTATTTGTATACAAGAGATGAGAAACAAATAACATTGAGTTTGTTTATATAGGTGAGTTTACTTGGAGTTCAAGCAAAAAAGGAGGTGCCCCTTCGTGTCAATTGGTTATGGATATCCCTAAGGGATTCTAGAACCTTCTTGACTTACCAAAAACTCATACATATCACTTTCCTTTTATTCGTCTAACGGTCGTTAGCCATTGTCCGTTAAATACTAACGATCGTTAAGTGTTTTATGTTTATTAATAATTATATATAACATTTATAAATAATTATTCATTTACTCTTCATACGTAAAGTGTGCAATCCCGTGATCTCTAGTTCGATCCTAACATACGTTTATTAATTTATGTCCATAAACTAACATCAAACACTTGTATGTAATAGCTTTATTTTGTAATCTTCTAACTCCTCGCTATCTTTATTTATATAATAAAAATTGTCGCTAAAAAAGTCTACATATATATGTACGACGGACTATATAGAATTATAGACAATAACTTGTTCAACTTGTCTCAAAGACAAAATTTCATAGTAGTCAAAAATTTCGATGGACAAAATCGGTTCAGCCGATCCAGTATATCTTTGTTCTATAACATCTTTAAAAGAAATCACCACTACTCGATCACTAATGACTACACCTTGAAAGTCAAAAACATGAACCTCTACTATATATAGAAAGGCCGACATATATACCAAAACAAATGAGGTATGTCTAAACTACTCTAACGCTAAGGGAACGAAAATAACAACACCAATTCTCTTTAAGTAAGCTTACGACAAACACGAAATATATTAATAGAAGTGTCTCCTCAAACGTGTAAACCTCCTACCATTAATAGAAAGGCCGATATACTAGTTTAAATGACCGTGTCTCCGAGCTACTAAAACACAAAGAAAATGATAACAACACTCTTTGATTCTCTTTAGTTAGATTTTTGATGGTTCATTCCTCTTACCCTCTCACTTGACTTCTACTTGGTTATTTTCTTTTCTTGTTATGCAACTTCATCTTTCAAATACTTATTTTAAGGACATGTACCTTATTCAACTATATTTTAATAACTTCCAATGGAATTTATATTTCAATAAAAATGCATTGCTTTTAATGATTTAAGAGGAATAAGTGTGTATCACTCCACAAAAAATAACCTAATAGCCAAGAAAATTTATCTATAGTGATCATTTTTTCAGTGACCACCTTATAACTTTTTACCTAAATCACTTAATTATTTCAGCTATTGCTGAAAATTAGTTAGCGACAGTCAATAATAGTCACTAACTAAACACAAAACCTAAAAAAAAAAAATCTAATACTGGCAAAGAGAGAGTTTTGTCACTAGCAAGCTACTGAAAATTTGGTATCTGGTCCACAATCAAATTAAGAGGTTGATCTTCTTTTTTTTTTTTTTTTTTTCTTGAACTTAGTGGTTGACTAAAATGACCAACGTGAAACCCAAATAAAGAAACTGCTAGTGGGTAGTGACTAATATGTTTTAGTCACTAGTCAGTCATCGACTTATATTCTAGACTAGCTAGAAGTATCTAGCGATGTTCTTAGCGACATGAAAAGAGTGTCACTAATAACACGTGCAGATGCTGGCAAATCCAAACTTTAAGTGTGAAAGTATCTAGCAATGCATTTAGCGACGAGAAAAGTGAGTCACTAACAACACATGGAGATTTTGGCAATCAATAATATATGTTGCCAAAAATAACAACGCCCGCAACACAAATTAATTTGCAGGCTTCTCAATAGCTAACATACATTGCTATCAGTAACGCGCTACATGTATCATTATGTTGGTTGTAATCTACGTTACCAACGCTTGTTAGTTTTATCATTGGAGCTGGCGTTTGTTGTTGTTTGTTACTTGTATTTTCTTGGTTCTTGCTTTTTTTAACATAACTTTCGGCCGTTAAAACGTTGTAAGGGGGTTGGCAACACACCCCTCACCCCAAATCCCTTCACTCACTTACACCCAATCCCCTTATGCCACATCATCCCTCCACTTTTTCCTTCTCTCACTCATTTTTTGTTGGCAACACACCTCTCACCCTTCACTCACTTCTTTTTCTCCCAACGGTCCACTCCAACGTTCGTTTTCTTCTCCCAAACCGTGCGGTAAACTTCCCCGCAAGGGGGTCTCCCGCACCCTCACCCTAACACCGGCGGCGGTGTTCCCGTGCGGGAACCACCCCTCACCGCACCTCAGCGCATGTGTTGCCAACCCCCTAATGCGTCTCTATTTTTGAAGTATCCATGCAACTTACACAAATCATTCATAATAATACACATGAAAGTACTTATTCAAATTTCAAAAACCAACTTTTGAATAGAAAAGTTAGGAGGAAAGGCTGCAAAAGGAAATGATAGAAGGGGACACAATTAGTAGATACCATTCTCTTATTTTGGTTAGATTCCAAATAAGGTATTGCCCCGTGCACTAGGACTGGACTTAATTCGATGTTAAACACAGTCAAAGCTAGTCAAAGGCTTTTTTCCGAATCAGAGAATCTAGCACACGCCGAAAGCTATAAAGCAAACTAATGTCCAATACATATCTATTCATAGTTTCATACCATCTTTGCATATCCTCTTCTATACTCACTGATAACATCCGTAATATCATTACTTCTTACCCAAAATAAATGACTAAGCTTTTAATTTGAAATGCCGCGAAAACAATATTCACTTTCTATTTCAATCGATCAGAAGAGAATTGAATATGAATATATATAATTGCTTAAGATCATAGTTAGTAGATATTTCGCAAACTTTGTACATTTTCCGAATAAAAACTTATTTAGAACGGAGGGAGTAGATCTTCGAAAGTTTGTAGAATTGACACTATCGTGCTTTTATAAACCATTACTTCAAATAAACTTTTTCCTCCAATGTCACAAACTTCATTATGTCCTCGAATGACTCAATTAACATCTTTAGTATAATTAGAGGTAGAACATATTTGAACCAAAAAGTATACACGTGCATAAACTTCTGTTTTTTGGGCGATTAAGAACATCAATTTAGAACGTTGAGGATTTCATAACAGAAGGTGACCTTGTTATTAACGAAGGGATAAAAATCCTTTGTAGTGTTATCTAAACATTACATATCATGTTCACTAATCACAAATCAGATAAATAAATAAAAGTTTTAAGTTTCAATAAAAAAACATGACTCACATGACGTATCATTTCTATAAAACATGAGAGCATCCAACGTTATCAAAGAGGGTGTTTTGGGGTCATTTTTATTCATGTAAGTTAGCTCGTATATCCAACGTACAATAAATTGCTGAATGCATATGCATGCTTGTAGAAATATACCAAAACTTTAATCCTTCTGTTTTGTAATTATGTAGTCCGGTTGTTTAAGTGTAAAACCCCATAAATTCTGAGAACATTTTCTTTTTAATAATACGGATAGTCAGTAAACATAAAAAAGGTAAAAACCAAAGAAACAAGCAAAAAAATAAAATAAAACAAGAAACATAAGCCTAAATTAATGATACAAATAACTTTGAGTTAGTACTATCTCCTGTCACAACTAAAGTCACCTCATCAACTCTCATTTTACCCCCTTCATTCAAATCATTCCATTCCAAAAATAGGTGTCTGGAAAACTGATAGATTTTGCTTGGCAGGTTGATTTGAATGAAAAGACTGTTCTATCCAGTTTCCATAACTGGATCCATTCAAACCTATAGGGGTACCCATAGGAATTGTTGATGTTGTACTTAAAGCCACACTAGTACTATTACCATTATTGTTCTCTTGTTGACTGAACCCTCCATTACTATTGTAGTACCCATTGTTTGTAGTACTAGAAGGGTATTCCATGGTGTATGGTGTTGTACTTTGGAATTGGTTTTGGTTTTGGTTTTGGTTGTAGGCTAAGACCGAATTCCAATAATCGGTCGAGGGGTCTTGTTTCATTGGCAACGCGAAGCTAAGGATATTTGAATTTGTCGGTTGTTGAGACGTTGGGGAGAGATCTTGTTTGTCAGATTTTTGGATATTGTTGGGCCGAGAATGATCTGCGGAGGTCTTGGATTTGCTACACATGCTACCAATCGGGAGATTCTTGTTGGCGATACTGTTAACGTCATAACGGCTCATGTCGAAGTTTGTCACGGCATTTAATCCTCGGAATTTGATAGCGGCTATGTCGTATGCCTCAGCCGCTTCTTCTTGCGTGCCTAAGATATATAACGAATTTACCGGTCTTAGTCAATGTTACCAAAAATGATACAATTACTAGGTCAAATATACAAGCATAAAAGTTCAATTCTGTTAAGATTTGGGTGCAAGTAAAGTGATTAAGGTTAAAACTCGCATCATGCATATCATAACCCGTCTATCAAATTTTGTTAATGACTATTCTTAACTATATGTTTTCTTTACTGAGATGCAAATGATTTGTTAGAGAAGGGACTCACTAAATGTTCCGAGATATAGATCTTTGTTACCCGCTACTCTTCCTATTCTTGCTTGCCAACGCCCGTGTTGATGGTGCCTGTTTTTCAAAAACATAGTCATAACAAAAGATTGTGAGTCAAGGTAATTCTTTGCTTTTCCTTTTCATATAGTCATGTCATGTCAAATCATAATGTTAGACCAAAAGTAACAAAAATATTACCTTGTGACACCTCTATATATAGAGGCTCCTCTAGAAAACCCACTGCTTTTCCTGCAAATTTAATAAATAATAATGCATGAGATACGATAATAAATCAACATTAATTAACGATAATATATGTTAATGGTCTACGAAATGCTAATAAAAAATTAATTACCTTCTAAGTGAAGCAACAAATTCTTGTCTAGTCATGTTCTTCATTTCTTCAAGCTCCTTCTCATAGTTGCAAACCTTTGATCATCCATAACACAAAGTAGATATTAATATAAACGTCACGATGTTCTCTATTATCGAAAACGAAACCCTATGTCCAAATACGAAGATATGTACTAACCGGAAAGTTTGTCGTGGTGGTCGGACCCCAGTACTTGAGGGCTGCAAGATCATAAGCTCTAGCTGCTTTATCTTCCTTATCATATCCACCTAATTATTTAAGATTATAGAATGAATCTAATCAATAAACAATACTAAGATACAACATAATCAACTTTTAAATACTTATTAGATGCGGAAACAAGACTTGATGACGCAACTCTATAATAAAAAACTTTTGTTTTTTTTTCATTTTTGTTCAAACTATACTAGACAAGAGAACTGACACTATCAATAATATAAACTGATTGATCCGTCATATAATTAAAAAGATCAATCTATATGATACATTGCATGCAGAAAATAATTTTATAACAAAGATATCCATATATAATTAACAGTAAAAATAATAAGAGAAAAAAACTTACCCAAATAAACTGAAGATCAAATTCATCGATCAATCAATGAGTACATGCAACAAAATCAAACAAACAAAAATGAATAAAATTAGGGTTCATGAAAATGCGCACGTTAGCATAAACCACCATGCAAGCGCCAGTAGTTTTAAGAAAACCAGAAAATCTGAGCCGTTGATGGGTATATTTTTTCCTCGGGATAAGAACCTTATTTTTAGTATACGAAATAAATTGATCAACATGACTCAGATACTTGGTAATTGGTATCTATAATGGCGCATGTTAGCAAGTATGGTCGGTGCATGTTAGTCACTTGTAGTAACTTTTTTTTACCTTGTCTTCCTTTCCTACTTTGACCTTCTCTTCTACAACTATTATCCCATAAATGAGCTTCATATCTCCCTGTCCATCTATGCCTACAATATGATACAAAAAAAAAGATGTTACTCGTAATACACTACTACTAATAATCTATGCTTAGAGAAAATGATCTTGTAGCAAAATCTTTGAAAGGTAATATAACTTTTTCAGCAAAATTTTAAAAAACAAAAACAAAAATTAGCAAAATCTATGCTTAAAAAAATACCATTTTTTTCTCACTAATATAAGGATATATTTTCATTTGGATTACCAACAATAGTTTTAAGTCTAAATCGTAATACTACAATATTTTGTTATCAATCGTACAAACTTATATAACTTGATAAAACATGATGATATTGTTAGTATTAAAAAAATAGTATAAAGTCTAGCATACATGATAAAACATGTAAATTCACTATTGTATAACAATATATTTTACCTAGTTACACCACGGTAAATAGAAGTCCTTTGACCAAACGTATCCACCGCCTTTTTCGCCGGAGGGTTATCTTGTTGCGGCGGCGTATGAGCCACGGACGACAGCTGCTGCTGGTTATTTTCGGTGGTGTAGCCACGTAAGAAGCTAGCAGCAATTGTCTTCAACTCAGAATCATAGATTGAAGCAGTAGTGTCATGTTGAGGTTGTTGTTGCTGTTGCATACATGTCTGTGTTTCATCTATGAAATGACACGTGTCTGGACCAGATCCTGTTGAGGCGGCGGAACCACAGCCGCCAAGGAAGTCTTCTAGTTTAGGACTGCTGTCGGTTAGGATGGATAACTGATCATGGTGGCTGCTGGTAGTTGTTGTTGTTGTATCATGACCATCATCTGATTAAAACAAACTAAAGTTAAAGCATGTTTTTTAGTACTATCAAAAATAGTGTTTGACAATGATTTATCATAGTTTTACTACGAGAAAGCAGGTCGATAAGACCTGCTTTCTCAAAAATAGAAAAAAGAGTACTTGACAATGAAATATCAGCGTTTTGTTACGAGAAAGCAGGTCTACAGACTAACCTGACTAGACCTGCTTTTCATAAAAACGCTGATTTGCAATTTAGAAAAACTCAATCTCAAAAAACCCATGATAAGATATGAAGAATGAAGTGCTTGTGTGTGTATACCATGGTGAAAGACGGTAGCAAGTGATGGTTGGAAAAGAGTGTTGGTGTTGTTGTTAGTGTTGGAAAGAGAGAAGGTGAGCCAGTTGTTACTAGGATTCTGATGATGTTGAGATTGATGAGAAGAATCCATGTTGTTCATAGTTTGATTGTTTCTTGATAAATGTGTTTGTGTGTGTTTTTGTGTATGTGTGAACAAAAGAGTTTGATATTTTTTTTGTTTCTGGTTTGTCTGAGTTTTTTCTTTGGGAAAGAGCGCAGCTTATGTAATTTTATGTGTTTCGAGAACAAGGGTGGGGGATCAGCCTGGGTTGGAAATTATTTGTACGTGTACAGTGTATGATTTATTATACGTGCGGTACTAAAATACGACTAATATAGAGTGATACATCAAATAATAATTAGAGCCTGTTTGTTTAATTGGTGTAGGCTATAAGGATTGGGATTGGGCTTGATAGCATTCATTTGATTGAAGAATATGGATTTCAAAATTAGGAATAACATCTTTATAATGGTATAATTGGTGATTTACAAACACCATCAAAACGGGTGGGATTCAACAAAACTCTTTGTCCCCACTCTCTTCTCCCTCTCATAGGAAGCTCATTTATTGCATTGATTTTCAAAATTATGTGTAATAAAACAACATTTTTTAAATAGTTAAATCAAATCCTAAACCAACCACCTATAAGTCTCACACCTAAGTGAACCCGGACTTCAAACCAAACGGGCCCTTAGTTTTGCATACAATTCGTTTGTGTTGTATGATTTTCGGCTATGAGACCGGGCGCAGTAAGCGTATTTGACAACGCGTCGTATCTCTCGTTACGCGTTATACCTTAGCGCTTCCATTTCCGCATCCTCTCCTCATTTGATGAGATGTTGGTGGTGAAAACTGCTAAGTTTCTTTTTTTCGAAAAATGAGTATATATATATATATATATATATATATATATATATATATATATATATATATATATATATATATATATATATATATATATATATATTATATAATATATAATTTAGGTTATGTTTTGGCACGGAGCTTTTTTGAGCTTTTTTGGGCGATGAGCGGCTAGCAATAAGCTTTATTGTTCGTTTGGCAAAGTAGCGGTGAGCTTTGCTATTTTTTTGGAATGATCATTTTTCCAAAGCTTCTTTAAAAAGCTGTGAGCTGTGGCTACTGCTCACAGCTCACTACTACTTTTACCAAACACACCCTAAATGTGTTATGTTTAGGTGGTGAAATTAGTTGTCATTACTGCACCTGTTTGATGGTGGAGTTGGTAATGAAGTGAAAAGCTGATATGACCAGGGGTGAGCAAATGGACCGGATAGACCGGACCGACCGACAAAACCGACCGGACCGGACCGGACCGAGACCGGACCGACCACATTCGGTCCGGTCTCGGTCTAGGGTTTTTCATAATTTTGGTCTCGGTCCGGCTCGGTCCGATCCGATCCGGTTCGGTCCGGCTTAAAAACCGGACATTTAGCCTATTTGGACCGAGACCGGACCGAGACCGGACCGACCATATTCGGTCCGGTCTCGGTCTAGGTTTTTTGCCAGTGGTCTCGGTCCGGTCCGGTTTTCGCCCGATGAGCACCTTAGATATGACGCTAAATTGACATTAGTAATCTTGGCATTGTTCCTTCAGTCTAACAATAGACGTCCGTGATGCGGTTTGTAGAATTTCAAATATACTGGTAATTAAGATTGTTGAGAGACTACTACTCTAGCTATATATTAGACTCACTGTACCAATGGCATTTTTTTACCCGTAAGATATATTTTTTTTAACTTTCACCTGCTGTGTTTGTTACATGAAAAGGATCATAAAAAGAAAGATTGGTAACGCAAACCACCAATATATATGTTGAACTTGTGTATTTGGCATTATTTATTGTGTTTACGTGAAATATATATGTTTAATGGAGGATAGGTAAACGGTGAGTAGTATGATCATTCTTACATACTTACATGTGATTAAAGTGGTAAAAAGAGGTAATGATGTGGTGTTGAGTTGACTAAAAAAACCTTTACCAATACATTCATTAGCGTAAGATCGACGTTCTAGTCCAGTTAATTTCCTTTTAGGACATTCCCCAAATTAATCTTTTCTCGTGACAAAAATTTAAAGAGATCATGTATGTCAAGTAGTCGAGTGCTACATCTGGTTCTTTCTTCGCTAAACGACCTTCCCAACAACATGGTATCCAATAACAATAGAAGGGGGTGTAGCTAAGCGTTAAGGCAATAGATTTTGATCTCACTATTGAAGGTTTGAATCCTAGCTTCCGTCTTTTGATATAGATTACATTATTTAAGTGATTCGTGCTTATATATGCTCCTCTTGTTTACTTTATTATCCAATAACCAAGTAAATCTATATGTCAGGGGCGGACCTAGCTTATAGCACGGGTATGCACGTGCATACCCTAAAATTCGACGGGTAGTGTAAAAAACATAGGGTGCATACCCTTCAAGGACCCCTCGAGGACACTTCGAGGACCATTCGAGCAAAAGTGCATACCCTATTTTGAAATCCTAGTTCCGCCACTGCTATATGTAGTTTTTATGGAGGCAATTATTATAAATTTTGTAGCTTGCAATAAATGAAATGGGTTATAGACAAATTATTACGTTTTATAATATGATGTTATAGATTCCTCTCTGGGATCGTATGGGTCTACATAAAAAACACTTCTGAGTGAAAACCAGTAGCCCGGCTTTCTTGGGTGAGGATCTTTCTCTTGTCTTGGTTATCTGTAATTGGCAAGAGTTTTTTTCATCTTTTTTACCGTCCTCGTAGTTGAAACCTTAGGACGAATCTAGATAATGTAGCTTTATTTATTTCTAGATTATAACTGTTAGTGATTTGCTATTAGTTTTTTTTCTTAATATAATTTTGTCGTTCAAAAAAAACACCAAGGCTAGATTTGACCTACTACTCTAGAATGTGAACATGTTTTTAAGCCAATTATATCGTTTATAGTCAGGGTGTTTATTTTTCTCTTATCCCCTCTTAATTGAGAAAATGTGGGTTTAAACACTTATTCCCTCTTAATTGGTAGACTCACAATATCTCTCTTTTCTAATTAAAACTCTAATTAAAAAATTCAAAGCTAAACCACTTAATTTAGTAAACAACTTATATTAGTCCACACAGGACACGTGAACTTATAATGTTTTCCCCTAAAGCTAAAGATTTCTATTCCTCAAGTTAAATTTCATACTCAGGGGCGAACTTAAAGGTTTACGAGAACTCGATAGATATTTGTTTGCTTAGCGTATATTTTGTCAACAAATCTCGATTTCTTTTAAATGAACTTGGTCCTGAAATTTGCGTCTATAAATACATGTCTTGTTTCATTAGTTCACTAATATGTCAAAAGAAATAAACGTCTTTTTAATTTGTTTACGAATTTTAGCAAAATCGTACATTTTAATTTATTCATTTGTGTATCTGCTGACTTAGAGTTCTGAATCCGTCCCCGATAACCAAG
>LBNU01016866.1:32690-76527 GCA_014162995.1 Artemisia annua | reverse complement strand
GGGGAAAAAAAAAAAAAAAAAAAAAAAAAAAAAAAAAAAAAAAAAAAAAAAAAAAAAAAAATGTTACGGGTATCTCATAAAATGGAACGTAACATTGAATGTGGACGAGGTATGTATTTGACCATGTAAAATTTAATAGATATCTGAATACTTCTGCAAAGTAAGAAATGGTTGGGGAAATTAAATGATTTATTTGATGCTTATAACAAGTGGAGGCATATTATCGGATCGTAAGGCGGTTCACGGTAGCTCTCAATAATACTCACCGATCCAAACAGAAGATTCATGTAAGCATGTATACAAAAACAATACAAAGAAAGCTGTACTCTATTGGATAAAAGTACCTAAGGAATAAATAAAAAAGGTGAAGATAAATTCAAACAAGATGAACAAAGAAACCAAGACGAGTGATTTTTTTGACTAAGGTGGTAATAATATTTGAACAATACACTAGCTAATTGGTTTTTTTTTTAGGGAAAAAAGTTTGTCTTTTTACAAATCTTTGTAACATTCTTTATAATCATAAATATATGAAATTATTGAATAGAAATAAAGTGAGTCGTTCAATCTTATGTAAAAATATAACATATTGCATTTTTAAAAAATGTTAGAAAATTAAAGTTGTAAAGTGTAGACGCATAGTCTGGACTAGGCCAGAAATGGGCTAGGCCCGGCGACAGCGGCCCACTCTACACCTAAAACCCTAATCCATGCCTTATAAATACATGGATGGGATCCCTTTATTCAGCAGATCTCATAACAGGTTACCCTAAACCTAAATATTATATGCTACATCGCATAGATACTAACTTGACCGTCGGAGGTGGATCCCGGGGCTACGGCCACGGGTCCACTCCTAACGGGTTTTCGTTGTTGACAGGTCTAATAGGGCTCGAGAAGACGACTAACGGCCCAAGGAGAGTCGTTGAATCGACCCGCGCCAGATTATGCATCAACAAGTGGCGCCATCCGTGGGACCACTACGATAAGTTTTGTGCTCTCACATCACCGGAAAGCAACCATCGAGTTCAAAAGCCGGTAACTCTAAAAAATAATATACAATATTATTATTAAAGTGAATTGAACAGTAAACTTGAATTGATATCTACGTACAATATTATGAATATCTACGTACTGTTTTCTTTTCTTTGGTCCACTCACGCAATAGTTTCATGAAAAGTGATACCCTAATATTCTTTATTAATATCACTTGTTGTCGTGACTATGTGTACCTGTATATTCATTATGTACACGAGATGTTTTATTTACAAAGATATCTCAATATTTTTGTGCATATCTTTTAGCATATGTTTTAAATTTAAAAAAGATATCCTAATATCTTTTAAATATTAAAAAGATTTTACATAAATCTTCTAACTTGGTAAACACGATTTTACCTATAGCCACGCGCCAAGTCCGCACGATCGGACCTACTTTATATTTTAGACGCGAACAACGCAGTCACGATAAATCTACCCGCTTTAGGCCATGCGTACGAAATCTTCGCAGATTGGCGCCATGAGCGCACTGTTACATACAGGCACCACGATGCTAAGTCGATCGCCATGAGCGCACGCAGACAAAAGCCGTGGTCAACTGCGATCATCCTCAAACGTTAGAGTCTATGCGGTCACGATACATCTATCTGCGTCTGTACGTGCGAAAAAAACTATTAGTCGCGGTTACGGTACATCCATCCGCGCCATTGTTTTTATAAAAAAGAAAAAGAAAAAATTAATCGCCATGAGCGCACTATAGATTAGCTATGTGCTACTTCTTTTTTTTTTTATGTAATTGTAAAACCTCACGATAGGTGTAATTCGCACAGCGAAAATTTCTCTTATATGCTAAGTGCTATATTATGCTTCACGCTATTTATATTTTACTTCATTAAGTTTTATATGTTGCGACTCGCGGCATATACTTCTAATATTTGCATTAAGTGTTTTCAGGATTTGCATAACTAAGTTTAATGCTCCTACACGAGTAGCACCATCAAACTTGGGGGGCTACTAGTGTATATCCTACCATTGTTTGCGCACATCGTACGCAGGTATATTTGAAAGCAGATCGTACATAAGAGGTATTGCAAGCCCAGTACAAAGACGAATTTTAAATATTCGCACCATCTTACCGCAGGGGAGACGTCCTTTGTCGGTTATAAAGACGAATGTTATGTTCGCACCTTGTCGCGGACAACGCGCACCTCTGCCGCACACAGCGCGCACTTTTGTTTGGCCATGAACAGAACTTAAGTCTAGCATAACATAGTCATGCACTATGTCACACTAGACTTGGGGGGCTTGTAGACGCATAGTCTGGACTAGGCCAGGAATGGGCTAGGCCCGGCGACAGCGGCCCACTCTACACCTAAAACCCTAATCCATGCCTTATAAATACATGGATGGGATCCCTTTATTCAGCAGATCTCATAACAGGTTACCCTAAACCTAAATATTATATGCTACATCGCATAGATACTAACTTGACCGTCGGAGGTGGATCCCGGGGCTATGGCCTCGGGTCCACTCCTAACGGGTTTTCGTTGTTGACAGGTCTAATAGGGCTCGAGAAGACGACTAACGGCCCAAGGAGAGTCGTTGAATCGACCCGCGCCAGATTATGCATCAACATAAAGTGAGTCGTTCCTCTCTTTTTACCAAAAAAATAGACAAGTAACAAATCAACTATAGCAAAACTTGAATTTCTAAAGTAATAATATACGACCGTGTTATGCATTTTTTGGACATGACCACGATCATGATCGAGTGGGCGTAAGAGGTGACCGAGTGCATGAAAAGAGGAGGTGCATAACCATGCTATTATGGCTGGTCTAAAGTAATGATGCATTCATATCATATTCTCATGTTAATTTGATTATTGTGTTTTTGGTTTCTTGCCTGTTCTTTAAAGATGTTTTAATAAAAGTATTCTCAAACATGTTAATTCGATAAGCATGTAGCTTAAACAAGTTATCTTCTAACTAATTATAATTGAATACATTTGTTAAAATGTAAGGGCGTTTATGAACAAAGTCAAGAATATTATTTAAACCTACTCAACTTAGCATTGCACTGTTGAAGTATAAGATTAATCTTTATTTAGAGAAGGGAAAATGTTTAATTGAGGGGAAACAAGAGGGCGAAAACGGGGACACGGTGACCCCCACATGGTAATGGCTACCTGGCCCCACATCCCCTACCGACGTGTCATTATGTTTTTGCTTTGTCATAACCCTTTTGATTCCTTTTTCCTACTAGGTAAAAAAAAAATTTTGATCGGAAAACTCTTGCAAAGTTTACTAGAAACACAAATTTTAACTTGGTTCGATCGACCACAAGATTAACTCTCATTTTCAGGAAAATATTACTCTTTTTTCTTTGTATCAAGTGGTTAGATTGTTGTGTCTAAAAGTTACTTAATTTTTTTTTAATTTACAAAGTATAAACCAGTCAGCACTGTCCATATGCACACGAGTACACGACTAGCTAGCCGGTTCAGATATACATAGCCACGGCCCGGAGGTTGTATCTAACTCGCGTACGAAATGATATCGGGACTTATGTGAGATACATTTTGATTTTTAAACAACTCTATACGATCAGAGTCATATAATGAGAGCATAATTGTGAAACACTGAAATGTGTTAAAAAAAAGGTTTCATGATTTTTATATCAAGCCGTATCTTCCTCTCTTCCTACCAAATCTAATGGCATGTCATCAAGCAAGTTTCAAACCGCATCTCAAGCTTCATTTCGAAAAATGAAAGTTTTCGAAGTCTCATTCCACCATTTATGCTATACAAACGCACACATCACTACATTAGCAAAGCTAAATCTAAAGTATACTAACAAAGTTTCTTCACTTTCTTTTACCGGTAAATATATATGCCAATATAAATACACCCGTATAACATCTATCGATATAAAGGAAAAAATCATCGTTTATAATCCGATATCATCAAAAGTTAAAAACAAACGAGCTCAATTGATATCTTTCACTTTGAACATACAAAATGCTAGTGATACACTATACATTGCATTTAATCACCAATGGCAGCACAATCCTACACATAACTAAGAGTATCTATTATGATGGTTTGTAAAAATGTTTAAGAAAAGATCAAGTGGTCTATCAGTTTATTAAACATAATAGGAATGTGTTTCATGTTTATATGAAACAACAATGTCAAATATCTTGAACCTTTTCTAAATTTAATATTTTTGTGTTTAACGAAGTTTTGTAAAGATTTAAGAAATTTATCCATAATAAAGAAATGTTTATAACAAGAAATTTTAGAGACGGTTACATGGACACCATTTTTACGATACACGACTCTTTGCATACTTTCATTTTGGTTTTCGTATTTTTATTGGTTTGATAAAGTAGGACGTATACATGTTGATATAGCCGATCGTGTGGTCACCGCGAACGTATGGTGTTACTATAAATTTCGGGCACCGTTGGGTGATAACGAAAGGTCACGTGACGTGAATCTCTACTAAGCAAATGACACGTGTCGTTCAAGTGTAGAGTATGTATGAAGCCTCTTGTGACGCGTGTACAATGAGGCACCCATGTGCGGCTATCACGATTCATACCAAGAATCCAATTATATGCTCATTTTAATCTTACAAAAATCGCCATTGTTTATTGCACACCAAGCACATATGATATAATCCCATACTTTAATCAAAAGGAAAGTGGACACATATCTCTTAATAAACTTAAAGAAATGAGTCACGTTTAAATCTATAAAACAACATATCCAACATGTATGATAAGTTTTAGGGTAAATTGCAAAAATCGTTTGTGTAGTTTGGTTTAATTTAGTCTCTAATTTTTTGAAAATGCAGTCACCGTTTATGTGAGGAACTTTAGGTTTTAGTTTCGTCCTTAGGTTGCAGTTATTGACAAAGACATATTAGTCATTTACTTTAGATAGAAACGAAAACTGCAACTCAAAGTCTCAAAGTTTTTCACAAAAACAGTGTCTGCATTTTTGAAAAATGAGAGACAAAGCCTATAATTTGACCGAACCACAAAGACTCTTTTTGCAATTTACTCTAAGTTTCATGAATGCTAAAAAATAGGTGTGTGATTCATTGTCAATAAATATAAAAGGGTTCATGCCTTCATGGACTAACGGATTAAGACTTTAAAAACATGTATATTTTGATATAAGGTAAAATATGTTGTAAAAAGATCTACTAAAAAATGGAAAATGAAAGGAGATCTTTTGTTGGTAGTGGTAGAGGTAGATACGTGGTAGAACAATATTATTATGCCTCCAAGTGGAAAGTTATAGCCATTTTATTAATCCTGTATGCATGTGCATTCTAACCTTTTTCTTCTATTTTTGTAACCATAATCTTTGTTTTTTTTAGATGATTGTATTAATAGATTCGAATAAATCATGTTATATTTGATTTGGATAAAGGAAAATCTTGTATGAATATATAAGTGTGATGACGCTAATAGAAGACAAGAAAAACTTATTCAAATCGCTTTGCCCACCGCTTATGTACTCTTATCACATTAGTTTTTTATTTTTTTTCATAAAAAATATATTTGCATCTTAACTACAAATATAAAATAAACCAATTGCTCTAGAGCAGTCGGCCACCGGGCTTCACCTTAGAGCTTGGGAGGGGTTGTTGCCCAGGTTCGAATCCCGCAAGGGACTAGAATTTGGGATTTTCCCCTTAGGCGAATCGAGAATAAGAGTGGGGTTATCCCCTAAGGAGAGGCTCGCGGTTGATATATCTGCCCGATGATGCGACACTAACTCGAGCCAACAACTAACAACTAACCCGCCGTAAAAAAAAAAAAAAAAAAAAAAAAAAAAAAAAAAAAAAAACCTACTTGACCAATAATGAGAAATTTATTTATATAAACTAGAATGAAAACTAACACATGTCCAAATTTATGTCATAACTTGTCACATCCAAGATGCGAACATAGGGATTCTGACCATCACAAATTCTCTTTTTTTTTTTTGAACAAACAACCATCACAAATTTAACGTAGTTAATGTTGTCACATCAGATAAAAGAAGAATGAATGCAGAGATGAGAAATATACAACTCATTGTAGCCATCCATTTTTTTTTTTCATTTTTTTTAAAATAATATATCTTGCAAACGGTAAATCTTCAAGCTACAAAAAAATACCATCGCGACGAGAATTAAATCATCTTTTTATAGATATACATTGTTATATATTTTCTATTGGCTTAGATGATTTCTGTCTCATTCCCACTATTACAAAGGAGTACATATAGATACAAAACATATCCTATTTTGGGTAAATGTAAATCACCCATTAACTACTAAATCAATTACATTAACACTAAATCAATTATATTAACTCTAGTCTTATCTAGATAACTATTGTCAACTAATACTCCCCCGCAGTTGTAGCGGGAGGAAGCCGGACGCTCAAACTGGATCTAAAATCTTCAAATAAGGCTGAAGGAAGACCTTTGGTGAAGATATCTGCGTACTGATAACGAGAAGGTACATGGAGAACACGGACCTGACCAACAGTAACCATGTCACGGACAAAATGTATATCAATCTCAATATGTTTGGTCCGTTGATGTTGAACAGGGTTGGCAGACAAATAGATGGCACTAACATTATCACAGTAGACTAGAGTGGCAGAAGAAAGAGGAGAATGCAGCTCACGAAGAAGGTTACGAAGCCATGCAGTTTCAGCTACAACATTAGCAACACCCCGGTACTCGGCTTCGGCACTAGAACGGGAGATGGTGTGCTGACGCTTGGATGACCAAGACAATAGATTATCACCTAGAAAAACACAATATCCTGAAGTAGACCGTCGTGTAGATGGGCAACCCGCCCAATCTGCATCTGTATATCCAACTAGAGAAGTGGTTGAGGATGAATATAGGTGTAAACCAAAATCCAAAGTCCCTCGAACGTATCCTAAGATACGTTTAAGGGCAGCTAAGTGTGGCTCACGAGGATCATGCATGTAGAGACAAATATGTTGTACAGCATAGGAGAGATCCGGTCTGGTAAATGTGAGATACTGAAGACCACCTGCAAGACTGCGATATAAAGTAAGATCCTGAACTGGAACACCTTCGGGACCCAGTTTAGATTCTGTATCAATTGGTGTTCGAGAAGGGTTACAGTTAGTCATGTAAGCACGCTCGAGAAGCTCAGTAGCNCGGTCTGGTAAATGTGAGATACTGAAGACCACCTGCAAGACTGCGATATAAAGTAAGATCCTGAACTGGAACACCTTCGGGACCCAGTTTAGATTCTGTATCAATTGGTGTTCGAGAAGGGTTACAGTTAGTCATGTAAGCACGCTCGAGAAGCTCAGTAGCGTACTTCTTCTGAGATAAAAAGAGACCTGTATAATGCCGAGTAGCAGAAATGCCCAGAAAATCATTAAGTGCTCCAAGATCAGTCATGTCAAACTCACTGTGCAAGGAGGCAATGATCTGCTGTAGGAGGGCAGCAGAGGATGCTGTAAGTATAATGTCATCCACATAAATCAGTAAATAAGCTACTTGAGAGCCCTGTCGAAGAATAAATAAGGAAGAGTCACAACGACTATGGTAAAATCCAACTCGAGTAGCATAACCTGCAAATCTCTGAAACCAAGCACGAGGTGCCTGCTTTAGACCATATAAAGATTTCTGCAGAAGGCAGACATGATGAGGGTATCGTGAGTCTACAAAACCTGGTGGTTGGTGCATATATACCGTCTCAGATAAATCCACGTTAAGAAAAGCATTCTTAACATCAAGCTGATGAATAGGCCACTTGCGAGATACCGCAAGACTAAGAACCGTGCGGATGGTAGCCGGCTTGACTACCGGACTAAAGGTCTCATCACAGTCAACACCAAGTTGCTGACTACTACCATTGGCAACTAAGCGAGCCTTATAACGACTTAAAGTCTCGTCAGCATGAAATTTATGCTTGAAAAACCACATAGACCGTACCAAATTAACACCAGAGGGCCGTGGTACAAGAATCCAAGTACCATTTTTAACTAACGCGTTATACTCATCATACATATCATTATTCNACCATTGGCAACTAAGCGAGCCTTATAACGACTTAAAGTCTCGTCAGCATGAAATTTATGCTTGAAAAACCACATAGACCGTACCAAATTAACACCAGAGGGCCGTGGTACAAGAATCCAAGTACCATTTTTAACTAACGCGTTATACTCATCATACATATCATTATTCCAATGAGGGTTTTTAAGAGTGAGGAAAAGAGATTTGGGTAAAGGTGAGATAGAAGAAGTATGAAGTGAGAGACGTTCAATGGGTTTAACAATGCCTGATTGTGACCGAGTTACCATGCGGTGAGTACGGGGTGGTTTGATGGGAGGTTGGGTAGGTTGGATAGGGTCGTTGCGGGTGGTTGTTTGCGTAGGGGGTTGTTGGGTTGGTGATGGTTGATTTTGACCTTCGGTTTATGGTTTATTGGGTAAACTCATGTGAGCAGGGGGTAATGGGCTCAGGATGGGTATTGGGAATGTCCTGTAGTGGGTTTGGTGATGAGGGGTTAGTAAGCACTTGGTGAAGTAGAGGGGAGGGTATAGAGTCTAAGAAGGTGGGGATTCAGGAGTCATTGATCGGTAAGGAAATTGGGTTTCGTCAAAGGTGACGTGTCGGGAAAGTAAAATTTTGTTTGTTTCAAGGTCTAGGCATCGAAAACCACGATGATAGCGGGATAGCCCAAGAAAATGCAGGGTGTTGCTCGAGGGGCAAGTTTGTGAGGTGAGTGAAGGTAAGGGTCGCAAAGACACCCAAATATACGTAGGTTAGAGTAGTCAGGTGCTTTATGAAAAAGTCTTGTGTAGGGGATTTCGTTGTTGATGGCGGTAGAGGGTAAAAGATTGAGGAGATACGCGACCATATGTAGAGCCTCGACCCAAAAGGTGGGAGGTAGGTGAGCCTGAAACAAGAGCGTACGAATGACATTGTTGATGGTTCTAATCATGCGTTCCGCCTTGCCATTTTGTTGAGAGGTTTTTGGGCAAGAAAATCTAAATTGTGTACCGTGGTTAGCAAAAAGTTTATGTAAGTGGTTATTGTCGAACTCACCACCATGGTCACATTGGAAACTTTTGATTTCACATTTAAATTGGCTCTTAACATAATTTTGAAAATGCCGAAATTTATCAAGCATGTCAGATTTATTAAAAAGAGGGTAAATTCACAAATAATGAGAGAAATGATCAAGAAATAAGACGTAGTATTTGAAACCACTTTTACTAACAATTGGAGATGTCCATAAATCGGAATGAATAATATCAAAACAATGTTCAACAGTAGTCTTGGAACTATGAAAAGGAAGCTTCACATGTTTGCCAAGCTGGCATGCATGACAAACATGGGGAGACCTTTCTTTATTACACGAAATAAATTGACGAGAAACAAGAGACCGTAGCACTTCGTCACCTGGATGACCGAGACGTTGGTGCCACGTGGAGGAGCTTGTTGAGAGAAGAGCGGTAGGGATGGTTGATGGCTTGGTGNGTTCAACAGTAGTCTTGGAACTATGAAAAGGAAGCTTCACATGTTTGCCAAGCTGGCATGCATGACAAACATGGGGAGACCTTTCTTTATTACACGAAATAAATTGACGAGAAACAAGAGACCGTAGCACTTCGTCACCTGGATGACCGAGACGTTGGTGCCACGTGGAGGAGCTTGTTGAGAGAAGAGCGGTAGGGATGGTTGATGGCTTGGTGACGGGATAGAGATCACCTGAACTATCACATCGAAGGAGGATATGGCGAGTCCAGAAGTCCTTCACAGAAAAACCAAACGCGTCAAATTCAATAGTACAATTAATATCTCTAGTGAATTGACGTACAGAAATGAGATTTTTAATAATATTGGGGGTTACAAGGACATTATGGAGATGAAGTGGACGATGAGTGGATGGAATAATGCTATGTCTAGTGTTAGTAACGGGAATAGAATTACCGTCACCAACGTGCACAGATGGGAATAAACGTTTGTTAAAAATTGTACTTAAATTACTTGTGTTGGAATTTAAATGGGAAGAAGCACCTGTGTCCATGTTCCACGTTGGGTCTTGCAAAGTCATAGTGCTAAACGCACTAGGTAGAGATGTAGCCTGAGATGGATAATACCCGGGAGCTAGTCCGAGAATCCCATTTGTCTGACCCGGTTGTGGTGTTGTATACACGGGCTGTTGGTGAATTTGTTGTGCCATAAGGGGGTAGTGGGCCTGGGCTGCTGTGTTGTATTGGACCTGTGGTGTTGTAATGGGTTGAGGATAGTGTTGTTGGGCTGTAAAGGCATGGGGATTGGGATGTTGGCCCAAACGTGGAGTGGGCTGTTGATGTTGCTGGGTTATACGATTGTTATAGTAACCAGGAGGATACCAACTAGCATTGTTTTGGCCTAAGGTATTATTAACAGTATGTCGACCGTTGTGGTTTCTACTTTGTAAACCCGACCTCTTCCGATGGTCATGAATAAACTTACATCGGTCACCGAATTTGCACGAGCCTTTATTGAAATGGTTACAAAGTTGAGTTAAACTTGGTGATTCATTAGATGATGTATTAGGGTTATCTTTCGATCCCGAGGAGTTGGTGGTTACGAGGACAGTTGGGGACGAAGAGTTGCTGTCAAAAATGGAGGATGCACCGGCTTCTTCATTCATTGTGGACTCGTCTAAAAGTAGCATGCTCCTTGCCGTTTCAAAGGAGGGAAGAGGTTCGCGATGCCTGATGATTTTAACAATGGTTTGATAACGTGAGTCGAGGCCGTTAACCGCGTAGGTAACTAGATTCTTATCACTGACCACGGATCCAAGGTTTTTCAGCCGATCCGCCAAAGATTTTATTTTCGTGCAATACTCATTAATTGACATCGTCCCAATCTTGATGGAGCGAAGCTCATTGTCGAGAGCAATAGCCCGTGCATCTTTATTGTCGTGAAACAGGCCTTGGATATGATCCCACAAGGCTTTTGCATTGCCAGGTGTAGAGACGACATGTTCTTGTAGCGAGTCACATAGTAACCCAAGTATCCACATCTTGATGAGATCATCAAGTTTACACCATTCGGGATTAGGTTCGCTTGAAGAGGCTTCTTTCTCAACGTGTGATTTAAGGCCAAGACTACCAAGATGAATTAGAAAGAAAGAGCTCCATGAGTTATAATTATGTTTTTCGAGGCTTAGTTTGATGGGTACTTTGTTGGTAATGCTAAAGGGAATAAGCTTGTCAGCGGATGTGGGAGGAGGTGGAGGAGGAGTGGAGTCGATTGCCATATTGTGGCAAGGCTGTGTCTTAGGGTTGGAGGGGAGCGTCTGTTTTGGGAGAATGAATAGGAGGGAAAGAGGATTAATGAGAGGGATTTTAGGATCGTTATGTTTAGCCTGATACCATATTGGCTTAGATGATTTCTGTCTCATTCCCACTATTACAAAGGAGTACATATAGATACAAAACATATCCTATTTTGGGTAAATGTAAATCACCCATTAACTACTAAATCAATTACATTAACACTAAATCAATTATATTAACTCTAGTCTTATCTAGACAAGTATTGTCAACTAATACTTTCGACGTACTTTTTTTCGACAAACTATTTTTTTTTTAAATTTCCGCCCAGAAAAATCATATATGATTCGTAAAAATCACATATGATTTGATTTTTACAAATCACATATGATTCTTACGAATCATATAGGATTTGTAAAAATCATATATGATTCGTAAAAATCACATATGATTTGATTTTAACAAATCACATATGATTTTTACAAATCATATATGATTTTTCTGGGCGGAAATTTTGAAAAAAAAAAGTTCGTCGAAAGTATATAACAATGCATGTCTATAGAAAGATAATTTAATTCTCGTCGCGATGGTATATATATATATATTTTTTTTTTTTGCGTAACGGTTTACGGTTTGCGAGATATTTAATTTTTTAAAAAAGGGTGAAAGTTTATCTTTTTTATTTTTTGATAAAAAAAAATGAGTGGCTAGGAATGGTTCATTAGTTCTATGGCAAATATGAGTTCTATATTGATCTTTTGGCATCGTAGTTAATGTCAAGACAAAGAATCGATGGTCGAGATTTCGATCTTCATATTAGAATTTTACGATATTAAAAAGCAAAAACGATCATGATCTTACGTAGAATTTTTGTTAGATATGATCTTATTATTGTAACCTATTTCATAAATGTATTAAATGCTTTATAATCATAATTGTAACCTATTTAATATCATAATTGTAGAATATGAAAAACAAAAAGCTAATTGTATTAAATACTTCATAATCATAATTGTAACCTATTTTTCATGACATTTGATATATAACAATTGCCATGTAAACAAGTTCAACGCAAACAAAAGGACGTACAAATTATCCAACTTCATCCACAAACGGTCTTTAAAATTAAGCTCCTAATCTTGGGACGTTTTTTTTTTTGGGTAAAGGGGAGTAATCCTGCACCCTGGTAAATATATTAACCAAAAAAACTTTTAAGTACAATGGATATGGGTGAAGTCCCACATCTCAGCCCGTTACATAGGCTAAAAGCTTACATAACAAGATACTTCCTAATTTCTAAAAACTAGAAATCAAACCACAACTCAATGATAACAAGAACAACGAAATGAATTACTTCCTAGGGCCTTGAAGCTTGGTACCATACATGGCATTAAAAGCATCCAAATTACCGGGAAGATCATACACCTGGTTCGCATAATCATCATAGTCATCATACTCTTGTTCAAACTCTTGCCCCCCACCAAAAAGATTAGCAGACTCATCAAATGGGTTGGCAACCTCGTCTTCAGAATCAGACACCACAATATTTCCCACCTTTGAAAATGGGTTTCCCCTCTTAGTGGCAGAGGTCGACGGGATAGGATGACCATTATCATCCACAAGAGTTGCTCTACCATCAATAAGTAACTTTTCAAGCTTTCCAATTTTTTCAACAATAGGAGTAGAACCCTTACTCAACTCTTCCTCATTAACTTCCATAGTATTACCTGTCTTATTAGACTCATCCTTATTAACTTCAATTGTACTAGCTGTCTTACTAGACTTATCCGCATTAACTTCCATTGAACTACCAGCATCCACATCCTTGTTGTTATCATTAGACGGAGTACCAAAAGCATCCGCATCATCAATATTAAGGGCATCAAACTGATTAGATGTAGAAATCTTCGTGCCACTCGTACTAGGCACATCAGAAGTCCTCTTCTTAGTGCCATCCACCTTCTTAGGTTCAGTTGGAGTCTTCTTGGGTTGATACTGAAACTGCTTACCCACAACTGGTTTAGTAAACCCTCTATTACCCTGAGTTGTAGAACCACCTTGCTTACCTTTCTTTCTATTATTGACAGTCATGAAACCATCATTAACAGACTTAGTAGATTGAACTGGAGGTGCAACGACTTTAGGACAATCACTCAGAGTATGACCAAAGATCTTACAGTTATCACACCGAGGTGGTTTCCATTCGTACTCAACCCGAATCTTCTCAATAGTCGAACCCGAACCATCAAGTAATGGTATCTCAACAGTGAGGCTATCCCGCAACACCTCATCCGACTTCACTTCTATCATGCATCTAGCAAAACTACTACGGCCCCACGATTCCTTGCACATTTGGCTTGTAAAAGCATCTAACCTTTTGGGCGTGCCAATCAGTGTGGCTAGAAGACTGAGGCCATCATCAGAAAACATAGCAAGGGGAACATCATGGAACTTGACCCACACCGGGATGTTAGTCAAATCCTCTTTAAGTAGATTTGTGTTCAAATTCCATGGTTTAAGAATAATAGGAACATTTCTGATCAACCAAGGACCGTTTTCAAGCACATCATCAACACCTTTCTTCGAAGTGAACTTAAAGAAGAAGAACCCCTTTGCATTCATCATTACCTTTTGCACACCAAACTTTGCCCATGCATTGCGTACATAGTAATCAACAACAGGAAACGCAAGGCGTTGACCAAGGAAGTAACCGTAGAGAGTGTTCTCAAACCTCGTGTTCACCTCTTCCACAATTTTCATTGGAACTGAGAGGTCAACATCATCCTTCTTTTTGCTACATTCCAACCTCCGAAAATTAGATGCGTTTTTCTGAGGTTCATTAGAAGTAGCACCCGCGTAAGTAACTGACTTCACTCCAGTACCACTAGCAGTATCAACCTTGGGATCATTAGGAGGATTATTAGCAACAATCTCACATTGAATTTTATTCATGGCCTCATCAAAATTCCTATGCGCATTAGCTAGCAATTGCTCCACATTAGGCTGTGTAGCGCCATTAGGTTCTAATGAACCAGCAGCCTCGTTAACATCCACATTACCAGCTACATCAGTGACTCCATCAACCATATCCAATTCAACCGTATTAACTGCCTCAACATTCTCAAGTGAAACCGGCTTCACTTGTTCAGGAACATGTTCACTTACCGTACTAGCAGCCAAATCATCGACATTAACACTTGCAACATTACCACCCTTCTTAGTATTGAAAAACCCTTTATTCATCTCTCAAACCCACGACCAGCAATAACAAGAATAATAACAACCAATTGGTAAACCCTAACTAAAAAGTTAGGGTTTCAAGCGAACACCACCACAAATCACTAACCAACACCCATAATACTCGACATAATAATGATAGAATCGATACACAGAGGATTATAAGCGTTGCAAACCAACTTAGGAACAGCAAATAATATCAGGGATCACAAATCCTAAGGTCGGTTTAAAAATAAAATCGATTCTATAAACCCTAAAAAAATCGATACAACAAAATCCAAAGAACAAGTGAATTTAAGCAATGAATTTGATAAGATTAATGAGTTCACCTTACAAATCGATGCAAGAAAACACAAGATTCTGGTGGATAAGAGAAGAATCGATGAAGGTGGTTAAGGGTTTATGTGAATCGCCACAGGAGAGTCGGTTTTTTAATCTAATCTTGGGACGTTGTTCGTGTATGATCATGACATTTGTCAAACATCATGAGACCGGTGATAATAAGGGATTTAAGCATGCATCTTCCACTCAATGAAAACGCGTCTTGGCTGTTAGGGTAAAAATTGAGAGAACTCAGTTGTCTCCAAGACCGAGTTGTGGGAGGAGTCGTGTGTGGGCTAATGGTAAAAAATAGCCGTTTGTGATATATAAAAAATAATAAAAATAAAAATCTAATCAACCCTATAAAAATACCCTAATATTATTGCATTTTATACACACTTTCAAAACATATTCAGTCTCATTAATACAAATACATATATTTCATTTCTCACAGTAAATGGATTCCGAACAATTCATGTTTACATCCTCAGATGAAGAAGAAGAAATTAATAGTATCGAACTAGAGTTTTTAAAGAGACGACGACTAATGTTTTTTTTTTATTTATATTATTAATGTAATGTTTTTAAATTATTAATGAAATTTTAATTTTAGTATTTAAAATAAAAGAAAATGAAAAGGAATAGAAGTTGGTAATGATATTAGTTATCTTATTACATTGTGTTGGTGCGATGTTGGTTGTGAAGAAAGAAGCTGACGTAAAACTGACATAACGGTGTTGAAGCTAAAAGAGTTATCAAGTTTTCTTATAATCACGGGGGTGCTTTTTTGACTAATGATGAATGTGATGAGCTGAAGTGGTTGGTTCATGGATTCATCAGACGTTTTCTTTATCAAAACATTTCAAGTGGTTCTTGATCAAAAAATTTAAAATTCTCCCCGCTGAAACAAAACGGTCTTCTCCGGTTCCAAAAGAGTATATGTTCATTCGGAGTGCCGAGAATGATAGACTTCAATGCTTCTAAATTTAGACCAAAAGAAAACATAGACACGGACTCTTTGCTTTGCCCCTCTTGCGAAGATTTATGTGAAGCTTTTAGAGCATACCTGTAGCTTCTCGCAAGAGTTTTTCTGTGATTAAATGGGAGTACGTATATACCTAGATCGCTAGATGCAGACAAATTACAGTATAAAAATGACATTTACAGTGTATACCTAAACCCAATGTAGAACCATTATGTGAACCCATGGTCGACCAAATTGTTTCTCAGTTCTATGACACTCTATTGAAGTTTTTATTTAATGTATATATATATAATGCTACCAATTCGTTGATTCAAGTTCGACTAGATGTAATTTTACACTTAGCTCGGCTTTGTATTCAACGGAAGGTTCACCTTTATATATCATGACCCTCACCGGCCATCTTTTGACACCAAAATAAACCGTCGTACTATACTATCCCGTTTGAAATATCTAAGGTAATGAGACCAAACAATGTTCTGTAACTCCGAACTGAAACCAACATGTCTGGTTCAGTTTGGGTCAGATAGATCTAAGAGATTTAGACTTGCAAGTTGCAACCCCAAATAATTAATCAAATTCACAATGCTGCTCAGTTTTGGCTCCTCCTTTGTGTTCTAGACCAACAATCTTAAGCTAAATTACAAAGGGAACATTAAGCTTGTTTTTTATTTTTTTTAGTATAATTCTATATGAAAGTTGATTGATATCATTTGTTTTAATTAGCTCAAAATGGTATTAAACCTTTATAGTTTCAAGAAGAACCATGACATGTTGAGATTAGAGATGCATCATATTCATGATGATTTACGAAACTAATATAAGTATAAGATTCAAATTCAGCACTTTTAACCATTAAATGAACTCACTGAGACTTGATTCGGGTTCTTTTTGGTGTTTTCCCCCAATTCTAAGTAATGAACAAATTGATACAATCTTAAACTATAAAAAATAGAACATAATGAAATTTAAAAAAAATCAATAAGGTAGCAAGTGATTTGCCTCTTTTCCTCATGTCCTCCACGGACTGCAAAGAAAAGGCCCTCTTGTGAACCTATCGCTATGGCTACCTAAGGACGACGAAGATGAAATTGATGAAGAACTTGACTTATGATGAACCCATCCTACAAACTCAGCATCAGAATCGCCGTCAGAGTAATTAGTTACATGCTTATTAAACCTTGTGCAGCGTCGTCTTTCATCATGTGTTTTTGGCCTAAAATTCTTTTTTAACCTCTTCCAAGACCAAAACCTCCAAGACAACAAATCTTTTGGGTGATCATCGACATGTTTAGGAAGGGGAAGGGCTAAGCTTTGCATAGCTGGTGGGGGTGTTGGTGGTGGAATGATTTCTGCTAGTGGTGGATTCACGGGTGTTCCTGGTTGCATCTCCCATTTGAAGGGTACGCCTTCGTTAGTGGTGTTTTGATAGTAAATACGTGATGATTGACCAACTGATGATTCTCTTGCAAGAACCTTGCTGATAGAAAATGCTTCTCCTTTAAGAACAGGAGATGAGGTTTGGTTGTTTTCGAAATCATGATTGTCCATTTTTGACAAGAATGTTTAGGAATTGTTTGAAGTGTTTAATGAGAAACTTTAATGAAGATGGGAAGATTCATGTTGGTCTACTTATAGATGATTAGAGTGACTATCAAGTTATCTTATCAAAAGTAGTTGTCATTAGAAAGTTATAACAAAATCTATTACTCCTTTGATTACTATGGCAAGTTTGCTGTAGTTGTAAAGAATGCATAACAAAAATGTTTGTATTTTTAGATACAATATATAACAAAATCTACTACTTTCTATTACTACGGTAAGTCTGGTAAACATATAAGCAGTTTTTCGTTTAGAACAAATTAAATCGATTACAGATTTAACATCAAAATATTATTGTTGCACTTTTACTACTGAATTAGCCGATGACCATACCCTTAAGGCATGGAGGGGTATCCCTTTTCTTAAAATGTACTATTGGTTTTCTTTTACTCGAGTCATAATTGACATTTTAATGGGTTTATAAACCCCATGGATAGGGTTGTTGACTTTAGCAAGCAAACATTAGAGGATTGCTAGATTAGATTGATGTTGACCAACTTTGTGTTTACATGCATAATGCCATGTACAAGTAACTTGATTTGTAAGTAACAAATGCCGCGTTACATGCATGTACTTGCCGACTTCGACTTCGCTGCCACTTTGCTTCAGTGACAAGTAGATGGCAAATATTGTATCTTTCAGATTGGTTCCTTAGGTTTTGTATTAAAAGGGATGTTACTTCAAAGCCAAAATAGATCATGATATCTTAGTCCCACAATGATTGATTCAGTGTGCTGTTCCTGGAACTAGATTTGATCAGAAGCATATTGCATAAGGTTTCGGATTTTCTTGATATTAATATTATATCTGATGTTCTTTAAATGTTGTGATTTGTATGCATTTATGTGTGTGCGTGTGTGGCTACCTTTATAGCATATGTTTTCCGGTATAATTATGTAAAGAGCAGTCATATCACATATGCTTATGTAAAGAGAAGTCATATCAGATATGACAAAAAGGGCGAAACTAATACATTAACACTCATGCATAAAGAATTGAAGAACTTTGAATAATTTCCTATTGTTAATACAGAACTAATTGTTTTATAACTGTAGCACATATTGAAGACGTTACTAGCTGCATAAATATGATGTTTGTCAAAGAGGCCGATGACATGAATTAACAGGGAGAGACTACTACACAGAATTAGCATAATAAATGAAGCCAACCTCAAAGTTTTGACTTTTGACAGCAACACCAAGGCTCACAGTCCTCTACTCCTCAGTGGCGGCATCAAGCAAATTCATACACCCTGAATGTCAACAACTATCAGATTACCACCAAAAAAAANCTCAAAGTTTTGACAGCAACACCAAGGCTCACAGTCCTCTACTCCTCAGTGGCGGCATCAAGCAAATTCAAACACCCTGAATGTCAACAACTATCAGATACCCAAAAAAAAAAAAAAAAAAAAAAAAAAAAAAAAAAAAAAAAAAAAAAAAAAAAAAAAAAAAAAAAAAAAAAAAAAAAAAAAAAAAAAAAAAAAAAGCAATGTGTAAATAAAAAACGGAAGAATTCTAAGGTGACAAGATAGTCAGAGCAGGCAATGTTGAGTAAGGGGTCAGAACGTGGTCGGGTCAAATGGGTATTTTTATCACAGGTTAGGTTCACCTGCAACCAATTATTATTTCTTTTTCTATTATAAAGATTTGAAGTGCTAAATATGATTACAAAAACATATTGTGGCAATTTATAATCTAAACTTTTAAATAACTGGATGAAAATTTCAACTCGTTCTGGAAGCAACATGAGCAATATCAAGTCATTATGAAATCACTATACTTTTCTCTGCTTACAGGAAAAAAAGAGCATTATGATTCTTAATGGGATTTGTGAATTGACAACTATGGGGGGGATGCCTTCCCGTTGGGGAGGGTTAGCCGGTTTGAGTCTGTTTGGCGCCGGGCTCAAGCCCCATGGATTAGTCGACCAAAAGGTCAGAAACCATTGTTACACAAAAAAATTATGGGGAAGCAGAGACTAGGATCTTTGACAAAGTTCCCAATTTCAAACTAGTTGTCACCGTTATGTGTTACATGAATTGAAAACAATGGGAAAGCGGAGACTAAGATGTAAAATAAAGTTCCATAGATGACCTCTTAAAACTGAAACAGTGCTTACCTCAGCAGCTGATGATATCATGGAATCCCTTTCAGAATTTAAATGGCCACTCAGCCTCCTGCATAAAGTCTTGAACTGTTAAAATATCTTCTCAGTCAAGTAATTGGTCGAATTTAGAGGTGGCAATTTTGACCCATTTTCATAAATGGGTCGATCCAATGAAGGGTCATCCAGGTAAAACAAATAATATTACCTTAAAAGCAAACGGGTCAAATGGGTTGAACGAGCTAAATGTGTTGAAAGTCGCCCAGAGTGCAATCTGAATGCATACAGTCTCCTAAATGTTTTATAAACTATAATACTATATTATTGTTTAGATATCTATTCTGCAATCATTCTGACACGATAACTACCTGAACATTTTCAGTTCAAAATTCCTTCTGGGTCTACCTGACCTATTTTAACTCGTTAACCAACCCATCTGACCCGCCATTATGCCACCTCGAATCAAATTTATCGAAATACCTTGGTTTCTCAGTCTTCGCAAGATGCTTAGACATGATAGATGCCTGCAAATCACAAAACCAAAAATTGTTTCATTGACATCTCGAAATCTCAACCAAAAGATAAAGTTGATGGCAAGGAACCCAATCCCTGGCAAAGACGGGACATTAAAGAGAAAACAGAGCCAAAAAGGCCCAAAACTTTTATAGATAACATTAGGCTTCAACAATGATGCTTGCAATGGCTTATAAAATCACTTGAGGCACGACACATACATGGTTTATTGTATTTCCTACTCAAACGCTTCGAAGACTACATCCCTAAAAATAAGTGAATGAAAAAAAGGCATATGCTATATGGGTTATTTGAAACCAATGTTGGTCGACATTAGCCGGGAATCTCTTACTATGCTGCATCAGTTAACATCAAACTAATAAAAATCCACCATGCCTATTGCTTCATTGTATTAAGTTATTAACGCTTTGACGATGGTACTTTCATTAACATTCTATGACATGAATATTCTTTACATTACATCAAGTGTTATTCATGGTGGTTGGCCTCTTATCTTAAGAGTGTCGCAACTCAAGGAGACGAAGATCACATAATGCCATAGGGAAAAACTTAAAAAAGACAAATATGTTTGCGACGCAGAATCAATACAAACTAAAGGTGGGAATAGCAACCTATTTACTTATTAATGACTTTGTTTGGGTTGTGTTTTATCTCAAACGGGTCTAATCAAATATCAGCTAACATCTAGAATGGGTTAAACTGAGTACAAAGTCACGCAAAGTGTTATAATCCACATGTTTATGTGGTTAAAGAACAATGTAGCACCCTTCATTAGTTTTATGAATCTTAGTAATTCCTGAGGCATACTATGACCTGTAGATGCTTCTGAAACTGCATAAAAGACTTCGTCTGTGCTATGATACGAAGCAGTGCGGATGTATAAAATTAATTGTTTTTAATGATGCAATTTTCGGGCAAGTAGTAGTACACACAACGTCTGTTTTAAATACATCCCACGTTCAATTTTTGGAAGTCAATAGCCTACTTTTCAACTTCAAAACAAATACTTTCCTCAGTTCCAGCATACTTGTAGCATTTGACAAAGAAATATTATTCGAAGTTATTGACTGCACAATGCCTTCTATCCTTGCATCTTAATTTTATGTCAGTTGTCAACCAATTTGACTTGCAATTACCTTTTGATGATGACCATGGGGTGATAGCTGATTTGACTTTTTTTTTTTTTTAAATGCAAATGTTGGGATGGGAAATCCAGCAAAGGAGGATGTTGCAACTTTTGTGAGGCAGACTAAGTATGATTGCAAGAGACCATTTACAAAATAATTAAATAAAATAAGGAAAAAGTCTTAGGTTTAATATACTGGAATTAAAAAGGCTTGTTTTAAACATTTTTAGTGTATCATCGTGATTCATAAACTACGAAAGTATTACCTTTGACTCATAATAAAAGTCAAGTGGAACACAAGATGACATACTATCTACTGCAGGAAATTTTTAGATCATGTAAAATAGTCTTATTGATGACTACCTAATGGAACTAAAATTAGGTTGATACAAAACTATTACTCAATAGCTGTATAGATAAACTACCTGCTCTTGGATTATACTTCTTGCTTCTACAGTTGGGCTTCTAACTCAAGCTCCCTCTCAGTTGCTTCAGAAGTGACTTCAGCCTCCTTTTGTGCATCTTGTAGCGCGACCCATGCGCTCCTACACAGTAACAAATGTTCAGATGTTAAGTGCCTCGCTAATGTTTTGGTCAAGGGTGAAAAACAAAAAAAAAACAAAAAAAAAAAAAAAAATTGCTTATTTTCCATACTTTATTTAGATGTCAACACTAATTTATTTAAATTTTCTTAACTGTTTACTCAATTGGGAGGTTTGACATAATTACGATGAAAAATGAGCACATGCAACAAAAGTAACTTGAAACTACCTTTATTGAAGCCACCTTGCTTCGAAGAAATGCTTCTATTTGATCTCTACCCATATGAAACGGTAGGTCAAAGACATCCTGATATCAATAAACTTTCAGTTTATGATTCTCTTAAAATAGCTTGTATGGTAAAGAACAACCAATCCATAAAATCTTAAGACATTGGATCATACCGTTCTCCCGCCCAATGGGGATTGTGAGGGGTCAACATCCCTTTCACTAGCAGGGGATGGATGTTTGGACAAACCATTCGGAGCATTTAGGAAGTCTCTCATATCCACCTACAAGCGACATACATGTAGGAAATGGTGTAAGATACAAAACTAGTTGCTCATAATTTTATAGAAGTGGAAGTCATAGAAGACATATGTGTTTTTTGATAGCAAAGTAACATACTAATTCAGCATTATAACACATCTTTCATTGTCATACTAGTAAAGAATCAATGATTGGTCGGCAAGGCAATAATGATGTTCAAATTTTATTGTTGCATTTTGTTACATTTACCACATAAGAAGAGCGAATATTTTTAAAAGCGTTTACTACATTCATGATTATGCAGGACACTTTACATAAATCGAGGTGGCCTTGAGAGAACACTATACAAGTTCCAAGGTGATTCAAAAAATTCACATATTTTACCAGAAGCACAATAGCAATTATAATAACATAACAATTACTTACCTGCATTGATCGTAACAATGCCCTGAGATCAGCATTCTCCGTAACCAATTCTTGATTTTTTGCCTCATATGCATCCACCTGAAATAGCATATGGACATATGAATATATGTAATTAAAGCAAAGAATATATTAAAAAAAAAGAGATTCACATAACATACAATCTTTTTATAGAAATCGTTGTCAGCCTTTTTCCCATTCCATGTCCCACGTTGCCTCCCTTCTTTCTGTTGTGCGCGAAAGCTTATAGTTAGAAATCTCATAACTGAATTCATAAATATTCAAATATATTTAAACGTTGACCAATAACCTGAAGTAAATTCATAATTTCCATGCCTGATCTAGATTCCTTCTTTTTCTCCATCATAACTTGATTTAGTCGCTCCTGCAAAGAAAATAAAAATAAAAAAATAAAAAATCGTTTCTAGATTTGTTACCACTTATGTTGCTCAACATTTACAAGCAAGTCCTACGAAACAATGAGCGAAATACAAATGAACATCAAAAAATTCAAATGCATACACAGAAATTTATACCTGCAACTTAATGTATTCTTTTTCTTTTTTCTTCATCTCGTGTATCTGTTGAGTTCTGACTTGCTGTAGCAAGAGACCATGTTAACGATTGTGATTTTTCCAGAATAGGCAAAGTTTTTTATAGAGGATGCACTAAAAATTACCTGATTTCCAATAACCATCTTTTGAAATTCATCTCTTTCCTGCTGCAACTTCTCAATTTGGGCCTTAAGACCTGCTTTTGCTTTAGCTTCCTGATCACAAGCAACCATAGAGAAATGAGTAAAGGATACAACCCAAAAGTAATATACATGCATACATACATATATATGCCGATATCATATATACAATCAGACATTACCGTTCGGGTAATAGTTGCTATTTCTCTATCTTTAGCAGACACCTGTGACTCCAGTCTCTCTACTTTAGCTTCAAGTCTTGATATGTCTGAAGAAAGTCTGCAATAAAACCCAGAGCTTGTCACCACGAGCTAAAAAATTTAAAGTAGAAACATCATCCATCACGACATTACAAACAAAGTAAACTAGATATCAAGTTTCCATTTTAGCATTTGTCTGCTACCACGGCGCCAAGGCGCGAGGTGGGCCTCAAAGTTACGAAATACACCAAGGCGGCTCTAGGCGTGGCGTGAAAAGGCGTGAAAGGCGCGCAAAGGCGCAAGGCGTGGCGAGTTTTTTTTCAAGCGTTTAGGGGATTTACTAATATTTGGGATTTGGGCTTGCATTTACTAAAATTTGGTATTTGGGCTTGCATTTACTAATGTTTACCACTCATATAATTATGAAATATGATATAAATCTATAAATACTTTTTGCCGCCTTAAAAACGCCATGCCGCCACACCTCACGCTATTTATAACCTTGGCTACCAAATCCATAATATTAGGTATATCCACATGCTTGTTTCGTGCAGTAAATTTTTGCATTTTGCACCCTTATGACTTTGTTACAGTTACGTATAAACTACGAATTTGTATCGACCAGCAGTCAACACAGTTAAAATGATAGTGCAAGCTGACAGCATTTCATTTTCCACAGTTGTGCTAAATATAGACCATGTGATACATATACACAAGAACCAAGCTAACCACAACAAAATCTCAATACATATTGGCACTCTAAAATGCAAAACATCATGAAACGCATGGCGTATTAAAACTTAATACATGGCCTAAACGCCCTATTCGGCCAGCTAAAAATCCACCATACCAGACTAAGCAAAACACTATAACTTTTGGAATCAACTATATGACCTTAGAATTCAATGGCATTATCAATAAGAGAAATGATTGGGATGCTTAAAAGTATTACTAATTTTAATGTCTAAGGTGTTTACGCTTATTTTTGGGCTTATAAGCTTATGCGATTTTGGCTTATGTTTCAAAAGCCCATTTTTCCGGCTTATTTTGAAACCTATGGCCTTATATAAGCTCATTGTCATAAGCTGGAATCACATAAACTCATAAGCCCAAAAGAAGGCTGAAACAAACACCCCTTATATGTATGTGACATCGGCTTATTGGTTTGTGAAATAGTGGGTCCCTCTGCCGCACCCAACAAAAACGCTCACACTTAGGTTTAGGCATATAATTAGCCATACTTTTAGATCTTCATATAACTTCTTTGTTAATAATTACAGAGTAATGTACGATCAAAATACGCTAACCGATAATAACTCCAATTACTTAAATAGCACATAACAAGGACAGTACTACGATCTAAACTCTAAAATTTGTATAAATCTCTACATCAACCTTAAAACTACAACTTAACATATCGACTTCCCTATATAAAACTTAATCAACCTAATCAACCACACGCACATTATAAACCAAATTCCTTCAAGTAATGAAAAAACGCTCACCGTTGCCTCTGATCATTAGTCTGTTCACGAAACTCGATATCTCGTTGCCGTTGCTGCAACAACGAGTACATACAATTGCACGTCCTCGCTATCGAAACCTAAACACCGTAACAAAAACAACTTAATCAATCACAAACACAAACACTACTTAATTACATATAAATCGGCTAAAACGAGTCACGAACCGGATCAGTCGCAAATAGATCCAAAGAAGCTGGAAATCCAAATGTAACTAAAGTCTGATTCAAATACTTTGTACAGTGATCCAAATTGCTGACGTCAGCAAATGCATATTCACTACACAATCAACAAATAACTAATTTAATAATGTAACTAACTCAACCGAAACCCTATCTTTACGGAGTAGTATATTAAATTAAAATTAAAATAAAAATAAAATTATACCTGGTTCCGTAGCTTGGCTGTATAATTATATAGATCGAGATGAAAAATGTAAAAAAAAAAAAAAAAAAAGGTGAGTTAGTTAGTGTTGAATTTATATAAAATTGAGATGAAATGAATGAAAATGATATATACTCTGAGATCGAAGTTAGATGAAGAGTCTGATGACGTCATTGTTGATGATGATGTGATGTGGATCTTTACGGCATTCGGAGGTGACGGTGGTGAGGCGGTGGTGAGTGATGATGGGTGGTTTTGTTGTTTTGTTGCTTTTGAGGTGATAAAAGAGTAGTAAAACGGTTTGAAATGTGTTTAAAAATTGAATTCAATTTTTAAGAGCTTTTTTTTTTTTTTTTTTTTTTTCAAGTATATGCTTTTGTGGAGAATGTTTTTACTTTGTCTTTATTTATTTTTTTATTTTTTTTATTTTTTTATTGGGAAAATTTAATTAACCAACTAAATTTTTTTTGAACGGCAATTGTGGCTACATGGCCCCTAGCGTAGCGAGCCCACACAACCAGGTTGGGTCTAGCCCAGAGGGCAATGACACCCTTCCCTTTACGCACGCGGGAGAAAACCCTTATCGCCCTAGACAAGACTCGAACTTGAGACCTTGCCTAGGAGGGTAAAACCTCCAGTCCGCTAGACCAGAGGCCCTTTGGTAATTGTAACCACAAGCCCGGACGAGGGACCTAGCCACCGAAGCACAAAGCACACAACAAAAACTGCGGAAAAGTTGTCTAACACATGAGATATGTGAACAACGAGTAGCTACACAGAAATCAAACAAACACCCTCTCAAAAAGGTCAAAACAAAACATCACACATAACGAAACACCCCCATGGCAACCCACGTCAATTATTAAGACTTGGTATACTAGCACAACTTTGAGGTCTCTTTAAACCATCTTTCCCATCGAATATTATTTTTGTTATACCTTCTAATGATCCACTCAAATGCCTTCAATTAGATGTCTTGAAATACTATTGAACTAATATCAATTTTAACTCTAAATACCTTTATATTTTTCAAAAGTGTGAGTTGTGGCTAGTCTTTATATTTTAGTTCGAGAAATTTGCAAAAGTGTGAGTCGTGGCTAATCTGCGCTCTTTGGACTTTTTAAATTTAGCAAACTGAAACATCCGAGTAGCTAAAGGAAGGGAAGTCAACCGATACCCCATTAGTATCGGCGAGCGAGAGCGGATTTGGGCTTTGAAGAAAAATAAAGATGAAGCTTCGTTCCTTATCAAAGTGTTCATTTCTTTTTCGCCAACAAGGACGGAACATTCAAGGGGCTAGAAAGGGTGGTGTCCCCCAAAAAATCAATCTCCAATATATGTTTTTCAATAAAGTATACGTATAAACATATTCATATAAGAAGAAATATATAGTTTGGCCTTTTGGCCCTTCCAACAAATTAGTGCAAGCTTCGTCGCTGTTCGTTAGGTTTCATTATCTTTATGGATGATGGAAAAACCAGCAAGCTACGACTTGAAAGCTTACCTTGTTACCATCTGGAGAAAGTACACCTACCATTGAAGGACCCTTTAAATATAGTAGCATATGTCTGTCTCTAGTTAGTATGAGTTAGTTCAACAAAAAAAAGTTAGTATACTAGTGGAGATTTTTAGGTCTTCTTTAGATTGGGTTAATGGCACTTTAGTAAATCCCAATGAATAGAGTATTATAAAGATGTTCGTCATAGTAAGGAGGAGTACAATCGTTGTGAAAATCTATTCTATACCGGTCTCACCTGCATGTTACTAGGATTAGTGTTTCTTTTAACTTCCAATGGCTGTGTGTAGTCTAAACCACTTGATACTAATCAGGGAAATCCCGAGGTTATATTTTAGTTAGGGGCGAAGCTTAAAGAGCAAATGAAGATGAAACTTATTTTCAACTTGATTCATTTTTGTGATATATAGTTAAAATTAGGACTATTTTTTTAAATGCCAAAATTCCCCTTGTATCAAATAACGTCGTATTGTATTTGTAGATTTCATAAAACACAAACAAACAAAATACGCACTTTTGCAGATATATCACTTTATATAAATCACCTAATATAATTTACAAGCATTAATTTTGTTAACCAAAACTCAAATTGTTTTAGAAAGATCGTTAGATTTTTATTACAAAAATAAATCATGCGAAAAAGATTAATATATGCGAATAATAAGTCGGCAAATAAATACAAAATTTTGCAAGTGTATGAAAGGAGTAAAGAGTTAAAGTTGCATGTTAATTAAGAGAGAATAAAAGATGATGGAGGGAGGAAGGAAGAAAAGAGGGTAAGAGGAAGAAACAATAACTTTTTAATACTTCGTAACACATCATAATACTTTGTAATATAAGCGGTGGAAGGAATGAGGGTTTGAGGAAGAAAAAATAATTTTTTAATAATTTGTGACATATCGTAATACTTTGTAATACTTTTTTTCTCGATAATTGCAAAAAAAATGTCAAATATTTTTTCTCCTGAATGAGAGCAAAATCGATATCAACTTGAAAAACATAAAAAAATACGTTTATTAGTGTAATCTACTTCATGCAAAAATTTATAATTTTACATATACATGAGATTAAAAGACATCGGTTTTTATTATTACTATTATTATTATTATTATTATTATTATTATTATTATTATTATTATTATTATTATTATTATTATTTTAATGAAAGACATTCGTTAAAAAGAAAAACTAGCAATGAGCTAGCATTACAAACAAAAGCTCATTACAAACAAAGGTTTTTTAACCGGTCAGTTCAATTACTAATCTTACGACATCTAAACTTGAGCAAAAAAAAAAAATACAAACGTATACTATCAAAAAGGTCATATTTCCTCGTAGACTAAAGTTAAACGTGACACTATTACGATACCGCCAAATCAACCACAAAAAAAGACGCAATAATGATGTACATACGATTAATCTTCTCTCTAGGAGCGAACAACGAGCTCAAGCAATCTCTCCAATGATCACTAGAAGTGAACAAAAGGGTATAGAATTGTCACACCAAACAAGAATAAGCCTCCAAATATATTTAGCGATGTCGCACTCAAAGAAGATTAATTACCGTTACAAAACCGACAAGATATCTCTGGAATTTCTATACCTCGAGACGAAAGCTTAAACGGTGTTACACTTGAAGTTAAAAACACCGACATCCTAAGATATACGTACGGCTTGAACGGTTGAACCAAAGCCGCGAAACATAAACCGCTAGATTGTAACAAAAGAGGTCATATATAAAACTGAAACAAATTCAGTAATGCTAACGTGTTAGAGCCACCTCATAAGCCAAAATACAACCTCAACCGTGATCATTGAAACCAACCTATGAAAACGAGAAATACTACTACCAAGAGGTAGTTTCGGCAACCTTATCCGCGCCGCATGTAAACCAAATCCACCCAACCAATTGTTCAAATGGTGATCCACTGATCCAACCGGCCAACATATACAAGATATAGTTCTTTCGAGTTTCGAAGATAGGTTCATTGCACGTCAGCTTAGACTTGACTTTCACTGGTTATCCATTCAAGTGGCATCATCTGTGAAATCAGCTAAGGTACACGTTAAATGCTGAAACAATAAATTAAAAGATACTAGAAATAGAGTTCTTGTCGAAACAAACAAATGATCGAACTTCATGCAACCAACAAACTGCCATGACAAGCCCAATTTGACATTTATATCTTACACTTATATTATTTTTAAAATGTTGGTGGTCAATCAAAGTAAACCTTGATCGATATCTGATAAAATACAGGTATGTTTTGTCATGTTAAATAATGCCAACAAAGTTGGATCTGGATTCTGGCATGTTTCTTCGATAAATAATACTTGTATTTATTAACTAAAACTTATTTTAAGTTGTTATATATAGCCTAAATTGATCTTAAATAAACTCTTCAACCATCATTTAAAATTCAAGCTAAAAAGTTCACATTGTAGGCAACATACGTATGCATGCATACTTAAGAGGTGTACAATGACACCACTTTTTTACTAGGCTTGAAAGACTTGCTATTCGTCAAACTAGTAGTTGTTCTTGATCGATTTTGAGTAGTATTTACTATTACCTTTTGATATGCATCCACCGTACAACATAGTGTTTTCATGAACAAAACTATAACGATCATTTGTCACAATAGTCATTATTTCTCTCGATTCGAAAGTGACATCGCATTAAAGAAGAGATGGTATTAATAACGAGTTCCTTATTGATACGTTTACGCATACAATATAATGGGTCATATTAGTCCACGTAATTACAAGATATCCAACAAAAGTAGGCATAAAAAGCAGACTTTATAACTCGACCCCAATGTTTTAATTACCCCTATCAAAATCATTCCTAATAGTTGAACATGACTAGAAAACATTTTTACAACATGTGAGATATCATTGGATTATTATAAGCTATTTTTGTGAACTTACTAGCTAATCTATACTACTCATACTATTTTTTAATGTTATAGTGTAGCGCAAAATTTAAATTGTATATTAAAGATACAAAATCACCTCAACAAAAAATATACACTTGCGTAAGCTAAATATGTCATATGTTTTTTTGGAAGATAAGTCATTTAATCCCTTTAAGTAGTTGAAATATTTCCATCTGCCTAAAATGCTTTTCGTAAACCAATCGAGATAACATATTCAAGAAGACTGAATAAGTTACCATGAATATGAGGTTAAGTTGAAATTTAAATGACTTTTAGAATATGAAATTCGATATACATCGAGACCAAAGTTGGTCGTATGAGTTGAAGTCATTGTCCTGATATGTGAAGTCTCAAGTCAATTCGTTCATCTAATGCCGAAATGTTGAGAATGTGTTTTAAGGAGTTGACAATGGCGATAGATAGAAGTATCAAAGAGTTAAAAGGCTTTGGGTGTTTGAGAGTTGAAATTGCCTATTTGTAAATTGAATTGCATAAGACTCGGTCTAGGAGTAATGAATACAATATAAAACCGCCTAAAGTATATGGATATATAAAGTAATCAGAAGTCGTCGAACTTCTTTTCAGACTATTACAATGTGAAATATTATTTTAGTGTCAACTATTTGATCGAATTTTATATCTACCCCTAGTCACTTGACTTATTCCTAAGGACATTGGTTGCCAAATCTTTTCAGTTTGACAAAAGTTAATTCTAATTCTATAGACATGATAAAAGAGTCGTTGATGTTATAAATTTGGATCCCTCTAACACGTTATATGTTTTTAAGCAATGTCCTTTTTGTCAATTTGCTCATGCTTGAAGATTGAACATGGACGACTCTACATTTACCAAATAAGTCTATTATAGTAAAAGATCAATGAATTTGTTGAGATGCAGTTAAGAATCGCAGAAGATACATTGAAGCACAAAAACGATTCGACGACACTTGAATGCTTACAGTGTAAACCATTTTCAAATCGATCTATTTGGCAAACTCCTAATACACAAGCATGGAACACAAAACACTGTTAAAAATGATTATGCTAATTTAGCTATTTTCAAGACCCATACCGTTCTTTGGTTGTGTAACCAACTAATTTGATGCGCTTATAAACTTATTGGAATTTTGATAGTCAATAAGCTCAATATTTATGGCTTATTAGCTTATCAATTTAGACTTAGAAGTTAGTTGAGTTAATAAGCTCAGCTTGATAATCTTGTAACACCTAAAAATGAGTTTATTGTCTTTTTCAACTTTTCGATAAGCTTATAAGCATGCCGTATAAGTTTAGACAAACACTCCATAAATGTTCTACCAAAACGCATCTAATCTCTTCTCCCGTAAACCAAATTTTATTGGTTGCTTAACCAGGGGCGGAGATAAAGGGGGGTCACGTGACCCTCCGGCGAAAAAAATTGTAGTGTAAATTTTCGAAAATTTTCGGCTATTTTTGTAATTTGCCCCCCTAACGGACCAATTTTTAGTGTAGTTTCTAAACATTATCATATTTTGCCCCCTCGATAATAAAGTTCTGGCTCCGCCCCTGCTTAACACGAGTAGCCTCTGCCCTCTTGGCATATAGTAACACAAAACAACTAATAAAACAAACCCGGAATAATACCAAAAACTCCTTAATTTGACTAAGCATTGTGGGTCACTAGCAATTGATATCCTACCAATCTACCATACACTTTACATTATATAGTAGACTCATGTCTTGAAAATTCAACTCAAAGCTGGATACGGGAGTGTGCAAGGCGTGCTTCCTTACAGGGCTTCAAATTTTTAAAGGCCTCAAAATATATATCATGTTATATACTTGAGGCCACAAAATTCACTTCCAACAAAAATTTGTTACCGTTAGACAATCTTATGTTGCAAATATTTATTAAAACTTAAGATAGATCATCAAAATACTATGTTTTTTTTATAGTTGGCATAATATATTTTTTATCATTGCATTTAGTTACGGTACAAGTTTTCGCACAAAAACTGTGTTAGCTCATCTATAGCACTTGTTCAACCTAGCATTTCAACTAAAAGAAATCACGTGGTCATCTGGTCGACAACACGCATCTCACTTTATCAACCAAATTTTTTTGACAATCTAGTCCAGTAATTGTTTGTGTTAGTTTTGAAAGTAATGTTTCATTGACAAGAGGAAGGCATTAATAATATACATAGGCATTTGTTACGCTATCACACATAATAAGATGTTTGCATGAATATTGATAACAACTAAACATATACTCCCTCCGTCCCATATTGACAGTCCAATTTGACTTTTTCAAATTTGACCTTAAATATTTTTATTTGTGTTATATAATATTTGATAAAAATTATACAAATGAAAATACATTTAAAAACTAAATTCATTTATATATTTTACATTAAGTATTAAATGGTCAAAGTTGAGAAAGAAATACTTGAAAAAGTCAAACTGAACAGTTAATATGAGATAGGGGGAGTAGTACCAAAAAGGTAGGTTTTACAACTCGATGCCAACGGGCTGTTTGGTTTGCAGATGAGGCAGGATTTGAATTTAAATTTGAATTTGGTTTAAGAGAGGAAATAATGTTAAAAGATATTTTATAATTTAAAAAATAAATAATTTATAGTTTAAGAATAAATTTATTATATATTTAATTAAGAAATAAACATTGTACGCAAAAATGTGAGTTGGGGTTGTGGGCCAACATGTTAATTTGTCATAAATCCAATCATTGTGTCCGGGATTAGAAGATCTTAAATATTTGGTAGTGATTCCAACTTTTAAAACCCATATGTGCATACCGAACAACATATTTTACCCATCTTATCCTAAATCTAACCCAAACCCCCCAAGCAAACGCACCCTTATTCATAGAATCTGTATGTCCAAATACAAATGTAACTAAATCATTCCCAAATTGGTTGGCATGATTACGACCAACTAGTTAATTAAGGTTACCATTGACTAGGTTTGCAAAAACTTATTGAGGAGCTAATTCACAAGTTAAGTAAGGTTCTATTTGTTTTTTTCTTAAAAAAACATTTTTTACCACTTTTTTCTTTGGCGAAAAGAAGAATTCGAACGAGATTTTTTTTTTTATTATTATTTTTTCCTAGATATAAGTAATAACAATTATTTCTTTTTTACTTCAATCTTGAAGACAAATACAATCACCTTTTTATTATTCACAATATCCAACCTCTACTTCTCATATTCCTTACATCTTTTCTCATTTTTTAGCCATCAAAAACAAATAATAGATTCAGTCATTCTGATACGTCTCTTTTCTTGCAGACATGTTGTAAATAAGAGGTAAAACATCTAAAAAACCAACGACCGGTATAATCTTTCACATTTTTATACATTGTAGATAGAGTTTGTTGTCAAAATAAAGCATCTTAAAACATGTACTTATGAGTTATGACAGATTCTATATTTAGAATGAGTACTACTATTGTTACCTTATTCACGAAAAGTACAATGTTTCATACTTTTTACCCCTTTACTCCATGTTTATAGTACATTACAGTTTTTTATCAATTTATATTTTGTACTTTTTGTCAGTTTTATACTTTTAACTTGTTAAACTTTATATTTTTATTTTGCACTTTCCGTTTCACTGTTTTATAATAATAATAATCTTTTATATAATAAAAGAATTACATCATTTCGGAGTATTTTTAAAAAACCCTTCTCATTGAAAAAAAAAATAGACCAATAGGAGAGCTCTAAAAAAAAAAAAAAAAAAAAAAAAAAAAAAAAAGAGAGATTCAAATAACATAAAATCTTTTTTTAGAAATCTTTGTCAGCCTTTTTCCCATTCCATTTCCCACGGTGCCCCCCTTTTTTCTTTTTTGCGCGAAAGCTTATAATTAAAAATTTCAAAACTAAATTCATAAATATTCAAAAATATTTAACGTTGACCAATAACCTGAAGTAAATTCATAATTTCCATGCCTGATCTAGATTCCTTCTTTTTCTCCATCATAACTTGATTTAGTCGCTCCTGCAAAGAAAAAAATCGTTTCTAGATTTGTTACCACTTATGTTGCTCAACATTTACAAGCAAGTCCTATGAAACAATGAGCGTCAAAAAATGAGCAAGTCCTATGAAACAAGCAAGTCCTATGAAAAAAATCGTTTCTAGATTTGTTACAAGAACGTCAAAAAATTCAAATGCATAAACAGAAATTTATACCTGCAACTTAATGTATTCTTTTTCTTTTTTCTTCATCTCGTGTATCTGTTGAGTTCTGACTTGCTGTAGCAAGATACCATGTTAACGATTGTGATTTTTCCAGAAGAGGCAAAGTTTTTTATAGAGGATGCACTAAAAATTACCTGATTTCCAATAACCATCTTTTGAAATTCATCTCTTTCCTGCTGCAACTTCTCAATTTGGGCCTTAAGACCTGCTTTTGCTTTAGCTTCCTGATCACAAGCAACCATAGAGAAATGAGTAAAGGATAAAACCCAAAAGTAATATACATGCATACATACATATATATGTCGATATCATACATACAATCAGACATTACCGTTCGGGTAATAGTTGCTATTTCTCTATCTTTAGCAGACACCTGTGACTCCAGTCTCTCTACTTTAGCTTCGAGTCTTGATATGTCTGAAGAAAGTCTGCAATAAAACCCATAGCTTGTCACCACGAGCTAAACAATTTAAAGTAGAAACATCATCCATCACGACATTACAAACGAAATAAACTAGATATCAAGTTTCCATTTTAGCCATTGTCTGCTACCAAATCCATAATATTAGGTATATCCACATGCTTGTTCCGTGCATCAATTATATCTACACACTTTTTGGCATTTTGCACCCCTATGACTTTGTTAAAGTTACGTATAAACTACGAATGTGTATCGACCAGCAGTCAACATAGTCAAAATGATAGTGCAAGCTGACAGCATTTCATTTTCCACACTTGTGCTAACTATAGACTATGTGATACATATGCACAAGAACCAAGCTAACCAAAACAAAATCTCAATACATATTGGCACTCGGATAATGAAAAACATCCTGAAACGCATGGCGTATTAAAACTTAATATGGACTAAACGCCCTTTTCGGCCAGCTAAAAATCCACCATACCAGACTAAGCAAAACACTAGACTTTTGGAATCAGCTATATGACCTTAGAATTCAATGGCATTTATCAATAAGAGTAATGATTGGGATGCTTAAAAGTATTACTAATTTTAATGTCTAAGGTGTTTACGCTTATTTTTGGGCTTATAAGCTTATGTGATTTTGGCTTATGTTTCAAAAGCCCATTTTTCCGGCTTATTTTGAAACCTATGGCCTTATATAAGCTCATTGTCATAAGCTGGAATCACATAAACTCATAAGCCCAAAAGAAGGCTGAAACAAACACCCCTTATATGTATGTGACATCGGCTTATTGGTTTGTGAAATAACAGGTCCCTCTGCCGCAACCAACAAAACGCTCACGTAGGTTTAGGCATATAATTAGCCATACTTTTAGATCTTCATATAACTTCTTTGTTAATAATTACAGAGTAATGTACGATTGTACGATCAAAATACGCTAACCGATAATAACTCCAATTACTTAAATAGCACATAACAATGATAGTACTACGATCTAAACTCTAAAATTTGTATAAATCTCTATATCAACCTTAAAACTACAACTTAACATACCGACTTCCCTATATAAAACCTAATCAACCACGCGCACATTATAAACCAAATTCCTTCAACTAACGAAAAACGCTCACCGTTGCCTCTGATCATTAGTCTGTTCACGAAACTCGATATCTCGTTGCCGTTGCTGCAACAACGAGTACATACAATTGCACGTCCTCGCTATCGAAACCTAAACACCGTAAAAAAAAATCAACTTAATTAATCACAAACACAAACACTACTTAATTCCATATAAATCGGCTAAAACGAGTCACGAACCGGATCAGTTGCAAATAGATCCAAAGAAGCTGGAAATCCAAATGTAACCAAAGTCTGATTCAAATACTTTGTACAGTGATCCAAATTGCTGACGTCAGCAAATGCATATTCACTACACAATCAACAAATAACTAATTTAATAATGTAACTAACTCAACCGAAACCCTATCTTTACGGAGTAGTATATTAAATTAAAATTAAAATAAAATTATACCTGGTTCCGTAGCTTGGCTGTATAATTATATAGATCGAGATGAAAAATGTAAAAAAATAAAAAAAAAATAAAAATAAAAATAAAAAAAAAATGTGAGTTAGTTAGTGTTGAATTTATAAAATTGAGATGAAATGAAATGAAAATTATATATACTCTGAGATCGAAGTTAGTTGAAGAGTCGGATGACGTCATTGTTGATGATGTTGTGATTTTGGATCTTTACGGCATTCGGAGGTGAGGCGGTGGTGAGTGATGATGGGTTGTTTTGTTTTGTTGCTTTTGAGGTGATAAAAGAGTAGTAAAACGGTTTGAAATGTTTAAAAATTGAATTCAATTTTTTAAGTGGTTTTTTTTTTCCAAGTATGGTTTCTGCGTAAGACTTAGATCAAATGAGAAATATAATTAATATAAGAATAATGAGAAAAAACTACAACCACAAATATTAGATGCATCCATAAAAAATAGATGCATCTCCTATTATTTATCTTTCCTTATTTGAAATATGTGGCTATAATTTTTTCTCACTCTTCTCATTTCATTAATTATTCTCACTAGATCCATACTCTTCTATGTAGAATGTTTTTGCTTTGTTTTTATTTTTTTTATTTTATTTTTTGATTGCCACCTCAAGGACCCCCCCCCACCCATTTTGCGCTCGAGAGTAACCACAAGCCCAGACTAGGGACCTAACCACCGAAGCACAAAGCACACAACAAAAACAACCGAAAAGCTATCTAACACATGAGAATATGAGATATGTGAACAAGGAACAACTACACAAAAATCAAACAAACACCTTATCAAAAAGGTCAAAGCATCAACACCACACATAACGAAACACCCCACATCAACTATTAAGACTTGGTATACTAGCACAACTTTGAGGTCTCTCTAAACCATCTTTCCCATCGAATATTACTTTTGTTATACCTTCTAATGATCCACTCAAATGCCTTTAATTGGATGTCTTAAAATACTATTGAACTAATATCAATTTTACCTCTAAATACCTTTATATTTTTCAAAAGTGTGAGTTGTGGCTAGTCCTTTGAGAAATTTGCAAAAGTGTGAGTCATGGCTAATCTGCGCTCTTTGGACTTTTTAAATTTAGCAAACTGAAACATCCGAGTAGTTAAAGGAAGGGAAATCAACCGATACCCCATTAATATCAGCGAGCGAGAGCGGATGTGGGCTTTGAAGAAAAATAAAGACGAAGCTTCGTTCCTCATCAAAGTGTTCATTTCTTTTTCGCCAGCAAGGACGGAACATTTAAGGGCCTACAAAGGGTGGTGTCCCCCCAAAGAATCAATCTCCAATATATATTTTTCAATAAAGTATATGTATAAACATATTCATATAAGAAGAAATATATAGTTTGGCCTTTTGGCCCTTCCAACAAATTAGTGCAAGCTTCGTCGCTGTTCGTCAGGTTTCATTATCTTTATGGATGATGGAAAAACCAGCAAGCTATGACTTGAAAGCTTACCTTGTTACCATCTGGAGAAAGTACACCTACCATTGAAGGACCCTTTAAATATAATAGCATATGTCTATCTCTAGTTAGTATTAGTTAGTTCAACAAAAAAAAAGTTAGTATGCTAGAGGAGATTCTTAGGTATTCTTTAGACTGGGTTAATGGCACTTTAGTAAATCCCAAGGAATAGAGTATTATAAAGATGTTCGTCATAGTAGGGAGGAGTACAATCGTTGTGAAACTCTATTCTATGCCGGTCTCACCTGCATGTTACTAGGTCTCACAATCGTTGTGAAACTCAATTCTATGCCGGTCTCACCTGCATGTCTGTCTCTAGTTAGTATTAGTTAGTTCAACAAAAAAAAAGTTAGTATGCTAGAGGAGATTCTTAGGTATTCTTTAGACTGGGTTAATGGCACTTTAGTAAATCCCAAGGAATAGAGTATTATAAAGATGTTCGTCATAGTAGGGAGGAGTACAATCGTTGTGAAACTCTATTCTATGCCGGTCTCACCTGCATGTTACTAGGATTAGTGTTTCTTTTAACTTCCCATGGGTTTGTGTAGTCTAAAGATAGTACTTATTTATTCCAAAGTAAAGACACTTGATACTAATTAGGGAAATCCCAAGGTTATATTTTAGTTAGGAGCGAAGCTTAAAGAGCAAAGGAAGATGAAACTTATTTTCAACTTGATTCATTTTTGTGATATATAGTTAAAATTAGGACTATTTTTTTAAATGCCAAAATACCCCTTGTATCAGATAACGTCTTGTATTTGTAGATTTCGTAAAGCACAAACAAACAAAATACTCACTTTTGCGGATATATCACTTTATACAAATCACCTAATATAACTTACAAGCATTAATTGTGTTAACCAAAACTCAAATTGTTTTAAAAAGATCGTTAGATTTTCATTACAGAAATAAATCATGCGAAAATGATTAATATATGCGAATAATAAGTCGGCAAATAAATACAAAATTTTGCAAGTGTATGAAAGGAGTAAAGAGTTAAAGTTGCATGTCAATGAAGAGAGAATAAAGGATGATGGAAGGAGGAAGGAAGAAAAGAGGGTAAGAGGAAGAAACAATAACTTTTTAATACTTCGTAACACATCATAATACTTTTAATATAAGCGGTGGAAGGAATGAGGGTTTGAGGAAGAAAAAATAATTTCTTAATAATTTGTGACATATCGTAATACTTTGTAATACTTTTTTTTCTCGATAATTGTAAAAAAAATGTCAAATATTTTTTCTCCGGAATGAGAGCAAAATCGATATCAACTTAAAAAGCATAAAAAAATACGTTTATTAGTGTAATCTATTTCATGCAAAAATTTATAATTTTACATATACATGAGATTAAAAGACATCGGTGGTTTTTTTTTATGAAAGACATTCATTAAAAAGAAAAACTAGCAAGGAGCTAGCATTACAACAAAGGTTTTTTAACCAGTCAGTTCAATTAATAATCTTATGACATCTAAACTTGAGCAAAAAAAAAAAAAAGAATACAAACGAAAACTATCAAAAAGGTCATATTTGCTCATAGACTAAAGTTAAACGTGACACTATTACGATACCGCCAAATCAACCACAAAAAAAGACGCAATAATGATCACATACGATTAATCTTCTCTCTAGGAGCGAACAACGAGCTCAAGCAATCTCTCCAGTGATCATTAGAAGTGAACAAAAGGGTATAGAATTGTCACACCAAACAATAATAAGCCTCCAAATATATTTAGCGATGTCGCACTCAAAGAAGATATGATGATTAGACTCCATATTAATTACCGTTACAAAACCGACAAGATATCTCTGGAATTTCTATACCTCGAGACGAAAGCTTAAACGGTGTCACACTTGAAGTTAAAAACACCGACATCCTAAGATATACGTACGGCTTGAACGGTTGAACCAAAGCCGCGAAACATAAACCGCTAGATTGTAACAAATAAAGAGGTCATATATAAAACTGAAACAAATTCAGTAATGCTAACGTGTTAGAGCCACCTCATAAGCCAAAATACAGCCTCAACCGTGATCATTGAAACAAACCTATGAAAACGAGAAATGCTACCAAGAGGTAGCTTCGGCAACCTTATCTGCGCCGCATGTAAACCAAATCCACCCAACCAATTGTTCAAATGATGATCCACTGATCCAACCGGCCAACATATACAAGATATAATTCTTTCGAGTTTCGAAGATAGGTTCATTGCACGTCAGCTTAGACTTGACTTTCACTGGTTATCCATCCAATTGGCATCATCTGTGAAATCAGCTAAGGTACGCGTTAAATGCTGAAACAATGAAAGATGCTAAAAATAGAGTTCATGTCGAAGCAAACAAATGATCGAACTTCATGCAACCAACAAACTACCATGACAAGCCCAATTTGACATTTATATTTTACACTTATATTATTTTTAAAATGTTGGTGGTCAATCAAAGTAAACCTTGATCGATATCTGATAAAATACAGGTATGTTTTGTCATGTTAATTAATGCCAACAAAGTTGGATCTGGATTCTGGCATGTTTCTTCGATTACTAATACTTATTTTTAATCTTTAGTTGATTTTTATATTTATTAACTAAAACTTATTTTAAGTTGTTATAGCCTGCATGTAAGATCCAAGCGACCACTAAATTAAGGACATGCTATATATAGTTATATACTGTAAATTAATATAAATAAACTCCTCAACCTTCATTTAAAATTCAAGCTACAAAGTTCACATTGTAGGCAACATACGTATGCATGCATACTTAAGAGGTGTACAATGACACCACTTTTTTACTAGGCTTGAAGGACTTGCTATTCGTTAAACTAGTAGTTGTTCTTGATCGATTTTGAGTAGTATTTACTATTACCTTTTGATATGCATCCACCGTACAACATAGTGTTTTCATGAACAAAACTATAACGATCATTTGTCACAATAGTCATTATTTCTCTCGATTCGAAAGTGACATCGCATTAAAGAAGAGAGGGTATTAATAACGAATTCCTTATTGATACGTTTACGCATACAACATAATGGTTCATATTAGTCCACGTAATTACAAGATATCCAACAAAAGTAGGCATAAAAAGCAAAGTTTATAACTCTACCCCAATGTTTTAAATACCCCTATCAAAATCATTCCTAATAGTTGAACATGACTAGAAAACATTTTTACAACATGTGAGATATCATTGGATTATTATAAGCTATTTTTGTGAACTTACTAGCTAATCTATACTACTCATACTATTTTTTAATGTTATAGTGTAGCACAAAATTTAAATTGTATATTAAAGATACAAAATCACCTCAACAAAAAATATACACTTGCGTAAGCTAAATATGTCATATGTTTTTTTGGAAGATAAGTCATTCATTCCCTTTAAGTAGTTGAAATATTTCCATCTGCCTAAAATGCTTTTCGTAAACCAATCGAGATAACATATTCAAGAAGACTGAATAAGTTACCATGAATATGAGGTTAAGTTGAAATTTTAATGACTTTTAGAATATGAAATTCGATATACATCAAGACCAAAGTTGGTCGTATGAGTTGAAGTCATTTATGTGAAGTCTCAAGTCAATTCGTTCATCTAATGCCGAAATGTTGAGAATGTGTTTTAAGGAGTTGACAATGGCGATAGATAGAAGTATCAAAGAGTTAAAAGGCTTTGGGTGTTTGAGAGTTGAAATTGCCTATTTGTAAACTGAATTGCATAAGACTCGGTCTAGGAGTAATGAATACAATATAAAACCGCCTAAAGTATATGGATATATAAAGTAATCAGAAGTCGTCGAACTTCTTTTCAGACTATTACAATGTGAAATATTATTTTAGTGTCAACTATTTGATCGAATTTTATATCAACCCCTAGTCACTTGACTTTTTCGTAAGGACATTGTTTGCCAAATCTTTTCGGTTTGACAAAAGTTAATTCTAATTCCATAGACATGATAAAAGAGTCGTTGATGTTATATATTTGGATCCCTCTAACACGTTATATTGTTTTAAAGCAATGTCCTTTTTGTCAATTTGCTCATGCTTGAAGATTGAACATGGACGACTCTACATTTACCAAATAAGTCTATTATAGTAAAAGATCAATGAATTTGTTGAGATGCAGTTAAGAATCGCAGAAGATACATTGAAGCACAAAAACGATTCGACGACACTTGAATGCTTACAGTGTAAACCATTTTCAAATCGATCTATTTGGCAAACTCCTAATACACAAGCATGGAACACAAAACACTGTTAAAAATGATTAGCTAATTTAGCTATTTTCAAGACCCATACCTTTCTTTGGTTGTGTAACCAACTAATTTGATGCGCTTATAAACTTATTGGAATTTTGATAGTCAATAAGCTCAATATTTCTGGCTTATTAGCTTATCAATTTGGACTTAGAAGTTAGTTGAGTTAATAAGCTCAGCTTGATAATCTTGTAACACCTAAAAATGAGTTTATTGTCTTTTTCAACTTTTTGATAAGCTTGTAAGCATGCCGTATAAGTTTAGACAAACACTCCATAAATGTTCTACCAAAACGCATCTAATCTCTTCTCCCGTAAACCAAATTTTGTTGATTGCTTAACACGAATAGCCTCTGCCCTCTTGGCATATAACACAAAACAACTAATAAAACAAACCCGGATTAATACCAAAAACTCCTTAATTTGACTAAGCATTGTGGGTCACTAGCAATTGATATCCTACCATACACTTTACATTATATAGTAGACTCATGTCTTGAAAATTCAACTCGAAGCTGGATACGAGAGTGTGCAAGGCGTGCTTCCGTACAGGGCTTCAAATTTTTAAAGGCCTCAAAATATATATCCCGTTATATACTTGAGGCCACAAAATTCACTTTCAACAAAAATTTGTTACCGTTAGACAATCTTATGTTGCAAATATTTATTAAAACTTAAGATAGATCATCAAAATATTATGTTTTTGAGTTAACTACATTTTTGGTCCTCATGGTTTACCGGGTATAACGGTTTTGGTCCAATAGTTTAAAAAGTAACGGATCCGGTCCAAGATCCGACGACCCGTAACACTTTTGGTCCAATAGCTTTAAAAAAACGTGATATGACTAAAATACCCTCGAATTTACGCACAGAATTTGCACCATTCATCCCTGAGCTAACGGCCGTCAGTTCTGTTAGTTATCATGTGGCAACGTTAGTCCATTTAGCCAACCATCATTTGCATCGTTAGTCCTGTATACATTTTTGTTCGTTTTTCTTACGTATTCATACGGTTTTGTCCGTTTTATACGTTTTCGGCCGTTTTTCTTACGTTTTCATACGTGTTTGTCCGTTTTAATATGTTTTAATCCGTTTTTGTCCGTTTTTCTTACGTTTTCATTCGGTTTTGTCCGTTTTTATACGTTTTCATTCGTTTTTATTCGTTTTCGTCCGTTTTTCTTACGTTTTCATACTTTTTTGTCCGTTTTAATACGTTCTAATCCGTTTTTATACGTTTTTGTTCTTTTTTATTACGTTTTAATCCGTTTTTATACGTTTTCATACGTTTTTATACGTTTTCATCCGTTTTTCTTACGTGTTTGTCCGTTTTTATTCATTTTCATCCGTTTTTCTTACGTTTTAATACGGTTTTGTCCGCTTTTTTATGTTTTCGTCCTTTTTTATTCGTTTTTGTCCGTTTTTCTTACATTTTCATACGGTCTTTTCCGCTTTTTTATGTTTTCGTCCGTATTTCTTCGTTAGTAATTTTTTTTTTGGATTTCATTTTTCAAAAACTTTTTTTTTTCAAAATTTTTTTTCTAAATTTTTTTAGAAAATATTTTAGAATTTTTTTTCAAATGTTTTTTTTTTCTAAAATTTTATAGAAAAACAAATTTTGAAAAAAAAAGTTATAGAAAAAATTTTCAATTATTTTTTTTTTAATTTTTCAAAATTTTTTTTCTAAATATTTTTTTCAAAATTTTTAAGAAAAAAAATTTTAGAATTTTTTTTTAGTGAAAATATATTTTTTAAATTTTTTTTTCAAAAATATTTTTTTTGAAATTTTTTTTTTCTAAAATTATTTTCGAAAAAACTTTTAGAAAAAAAAATTGAAAAAAAAAGTTTTTGAAATTTTTTTTGGAAACCTTTTTTAGCGAAAATATATTTTTTTTTATTTTTTTTTTCAAAATTTTTTTTTGAATTTTTTTTCTAAAATTTTTTTTCGATTTTTTTTTTTTTTTTTTTTTTTTTTTTTTTTTTTTTTTTTTTT
>LBNU01016866.1:9492-29442 GCA_014162995.1 Artemisia annua | reverse complement strand
AAAAAAAAAACATTATTCACTCATAATGGATCCAAATCAAAATAACGAATTTGGTCCGAGTTGGTCAGACATTGATGACGAAGAAGACATACAGTTTATGGTTAATCCGTTCGAGTTACATCAGCGCTTACAAGAAGAATAAGAAGAAGAAGAAGAAGAAGCTCATCCTCAGGTGCCATGTACCCACATATATCGTGAACGTGAGATTGCTGAGGAACGTTTGCAAAACGACTATTTTGTTAAAGGTTGCAAGTATATGCACGATAAATTCCGTAGGAGGTTTCGTATGAGCCGGAAACTATTTCTACAAATAGTCAAAGGTATTGAATCTTACGAATCCAATGATATTCCAGATCACTTTAAATACTTTAAGTTAGGACCCGATTGTACGGGTCGAGGGAGTATTAGTGCACTTATGAAGTGTACGTCTGCAATATGCCAAATGGCGTACGGCAACGCCCCAGATGCGTTCGATGAGTATCTGCAAATGGGTGAGACTACTTCACGTCTTTGTCTTGATAATTTTAACATGTGTGTTATGGATTTGTATATGCATGAGTTTTTAAGAACACCAACATGGTCCGACATTCAACGTATTTACGAATTGCATGAACGTCAACATGGTTTTTCGGGTATGCTTGGTAGCATTGATTGCATGCATTGGGCGTGGAAAAATCGTCCAGTGGCTTGGCAAGGGCAATTTGGTAGGGGTGATAAAAGATACCCAACGTTAATGCTTGAAGCTGTTGCTTCACAAGATTTGTGGATTTGGCATGCATTTTTTTTGTATGGCAGGGGCAAATAATGATATTAATGTTTTAGATAACTCTAACTTGTTCGACAGCATTCTTGCTAACGAATCCCCAAGGGCACCCTACATGGTAAATGGAAGAAGGTATGAACAGGGGTATTACTTAGCTAACGGAATTTACCCGCAGTGGTCAACTTTCGTCAAATCCTTCTCGGCAACGACTGACGAGAAACATAGTATTTTAAAAGGAAGCAAGAAGGTGCATGCAAAGATATCGAACGTGCTTTTGGTGTGCTACAAAGCCGTTGGGGTATACTACAACAACCGGCACGAGCATTGGAAATTGTCAAGATACNAAATGGAAGAAGGTATGAACAGGGGTATTACTTAGCTAACGGAATTTACCCGCAGTGGTCAACTTTCGTCAAATCCTTCTCGGCAACGACTGACGAGAAACATAGTATTTTAAAAGGAAGCAAGAAGGTGCATGCAAAGATATCGAACGTGCTTTTGGTGTGCTACAAAGCCGTTGGGGTATACTACAACAACCGGCACGAGCATTGGAAATTGTCAAGATACGACGAATCATGTATACCTGCATTATTTTGAATAACATGATTCTAAAAGATAAAAAATTTACACTCCGTGAGTATGCCAGAATGTGGGTGGATCCGGCACCAAATTTGAGTCAACAAAAGGTGGATCGACAGGTGTGATACGCAGAGGCGCAAGACAAGGGAAATTCGCGACGCAGGAATGAATACTCAACTCCAATGAGACCTTATGGAGCATGTTTGGCAGAAACGTCTTGAACGCCAACAACAACATGATGAAGAATATTCCGAAGACGATGAATAAGTAGTTGTAATTCGTATGTTTTAATTTCCTATGTTTGGTTTTTTTTTCTTAATCGTTGTTTTTGTTATTTTATATTTCGTATTGTAATGTTTAAGTTTTAATGTTATGTGATTTATTAAATGAATTGTTGGTTTTAGTTTAGGGGTGAATTTGAAAATAGTTGAGTTAAAGCTGAGTTATTGATGTGAGTGTTTTTTCCTGAGTTAAGGTTAATGTGCTAAAGCTGACGTGGAGCTGACGTGACACTGAATTAAAGAATAACTTGAGTTACCACTGTGAATGCTCTAATTGTGTAATGCGTAAAATTAAGTGTTCCAATAAAAATCATAAATGCGTAAATTAATTCCTTTTAACATACACATGCATAAGTCAAAAACAAATATTGATGTGCACCATACAATGCTTGCCGTCAAACTGTACTTGAAACTTTCCATGCAAAAAGCTATTCACGGCTACACTTACGAAGAAGACTATTTTTTTTTTAACGACAAATAAGTATCTCATAATATATACATCACAAACTATCTCACACGTCATAAGTAAAACTTAAACCCACAACCTTTTTGGTTGAGGAGCTTCTCACACAATAAAGGGCACTATTGAGACACAAGCTCTCTGGTGAAGACTATTTCCATTTACTAGTACTGACTATAAAACTTTTTACAAATGAAGAAAATTAAAGGCTCGAGTCCCTTTCTCACTCGGTCCTACTACCTTGTGTGTTTGGAAAGAGCTAGAACATGAATAGACCTAATTTCACACACATGAGACATGCAGAAGGTATAAGTCGAACGAAAAATCTTAAATTAAATAAAAACAAATATTTCATAAAAAATAAATTGTTTAGCTATTACACAAGCTTATAAGAGCTTAAGTTTTTAAAATACGTCAATTTATAAAATAAACTTTGTTCGTCATACATGTTTGTGATGCTTTTATAAGTCATAAACTTTCATAAGCCTAAGGCCATTAAAAGGGGCTTACGGGCTTAAAGCTAGTCAAAATACTTAAACAATTTTCAAAATATAATAAATTATCATGCAAAAACTATATGTGAATTTAGTTTGATATATATTTTTTACATTATTAGTTTCACATCCAACTAATTTCTTAGACAATTTTATAAAAAAATGCACTCAAGCTTTCGGTTCATAATATAAACTCCATATCAAACTTCAACTCGACTCATATGGAAATACATACAGAGTATTTTATTATGGTTGATAAAAGTTGCATTTACATTTTATTGATATTTTATTTTTTATATATGCAGCCATACTTATAAATAATTTATATTTCTTTTACTAAAATGCAAAAGGCTATAGAAGATCCGTGTGGGGGGTTGGTTGAAAGTTGAGACCAAACCCGCGTGCCTTTAATGGTGGACATGTTAGACCACATGCCAATTTCAGACGCCTTCTATTTTTTTTTATACTATTAAGGTCTTATGTGCAAACATTTATATACTTAAGGGTCTTATTTGAAACTATAAAAAGTGTGAATTTTAGTCCACGATTCAAAGAACACATTGAAAATGAAACTTTATTTATTTATTTATTTATTTTTTCAACAAAGAAAGGAAACTTAACACGAAAGTCGAACACGTTGATCCACCCAAACACGCACACACAAAATGACCAAGAATTCACAAAACTACAGGAACCACACAACATTTTTGTATAATTATTTGACTATGTATAACAACAATTATTAATATTAATACTATATGATATTATATTCCCGTCCCAAAATAAATATCAATATTCTCATTTTAAAATGTTGCAAAATAAATATATATTTTGCGTTTTAAGAGTGCTCGGTACAAGCCTTAGGAATAATACGTTATTCGCCTGCCACCTTCTGGCGTCACATTATCACCCTCCTAATAACACACAAATAACCAAAATACCCTCCTAAAAAAACAAATAAAACTTTGTAGGGTCACACAAAACACCCAACCAAAAATACTCATTTACTAAAAAAAAAGAATAACGAAATGTGTGTGAAATGGCTGGGGAACCAATTGCGGACGGAACGGTGCAGTTTGGCGCACCGTTCAGCCGTTATTGGTGCGAATGGCGGACGAAAAATCGTTTGTACCGTACCCTCTAACAAATGAAAAAAAAAAAGTTTATCTGGCGAAGAGGATATTTGAATATTTAAGAACGTCATGAGTGAGAAATTTTAAAACTTGTGTATATACAAGATGTATATTTATTTCGAGAAGTATAAATTAGCAACGGTGCCTTTTTCTAGGGTATTTATATTCTTATTTATGTGATTGAAATATTTAAGAATTAAGAACAAAATTAGACAATAAGTTACTCATTACGTCTCAAAATTAATAAAAACATTACATATTTTTGTTTCTTACGTTTCGCACAATTTTACACTTAATTAATTAATAACTTCTTTAAAGTTTGTAATAATAAATTCAAATGAGGGTAATATAATAAACTTGATCTATATTTCATATCTATTTTTGTAACTGGACATTTAGTTTGAGACAAAGCAAAAAGTCATGTATTTATATAACGGAATGAATACATATAGAAAAATTATTAAACCTGTCAATCGACTATAAAATGTTTATCACTTTATAAGTTACACAAGAACAACTATAGCCAATCTCTCCGAGATGAAAAATGAAGAAAAAAAAAACTAATAATATACATAGTTACACATTTAACAAAATAGCAACATTTCTTTTGATCTCAACACTCATAGTTACACATAGTCAATTCACGTGTTAGACCATGTGAATTCCTTTGTTGCTAAAAAAGTCAACACTCTTTCATTTTCGTTGATCTCGACACTTGCTTTACACAAATGCGAATTTAGTTTATGTTCGATTGTCCTAAAAGAGGCTACATATGTTGAAAAAAATGAACAAAACAAAGACAACGCCTAACCTGAAAAATATATATAGATAGTTTTCTGTCTTGTGCGTCTAACTTTTATTACATACATATGTGATCCAAAAGTTTTTTTTTTTGTCATGCAAGACTTCGATATACTTTCTAGTTATTCGTTCGTGGTCAAAATAAGCACACTACTTAAGGCATGAAACACATAAATTATCAAAGTTGGTCAAACCGTGGTTAATTGACTTTCACTTTTTTGTATAATTATACTTCAATATCATAATCATATCACAGATATGTAGCTTAACAAACACTATCATTAGATTTATAAATCAAACCAGCTTATAAAGTTTGATTTGTTCTATTAATTATTTTTATAAAGTTTGGTTTGTTCTGTTCATTATTTTTTAACAGCTCAACCTAATTAAATATATAGAGTTTAATATGTTTCGCAAGAACTATTTATTCATTGACTATTTGTATATCTATACTAGAGAAAATAAAATCTTAAAACTTTAAAACTTAAAAGTGCGTAATGCTGTTCGATAAAAATACTCATACATATAAAAGTTAATATAATTTATTAATTAATAATTACAATTTAACACATAAACTTTCTTCACTTTCACAAATAAACACGCACACAAGTTGACGTTACTATACACCGCCACTGCTATGAGCGGCTAGTCGTCCAGTGTTTGAAATATACCTAGTAATAAAACTCATTACAAAATTTAGTCTAGCAACGAAATACTAACGGGGTGTTTGGTTTATGCTGGGAATCACCACAGGCATGGTAATTGGAATGGGTTTTAAAACCCACCACCTTTGGTGGATTTAGAAAAGCCTGGTTTCAAGAGTTCGATTCGTATTTTCAACTACCAAACAACTACAATTAGGATAAAAGTTATTCTTTTACAATCATACCCTCAAACCACTCAGGCCTAATTCTTTCATTTCATTTCTTTTGATACTATCTTTTGCTTACCAAACTTATGAACCAGTGACATAAAAGATGAATGGATGTCCCTTTTTTTAATCTAAAAAAAAGCCATTATTCAAATCACATGGAAAAATTGAGCTTTTCTTTAATTATGATACGCAATTTAATTAATATTTTTAAAATACCCAAATTTTCACCTAGTGAAACTCCGACTCTCCTAAAACTTTGGTGACACCTTGCTAAAATAGAAAAGATCATTATTCAAATCACATGGATAAATCATGCTTTTTTTTTTTAACTATGGTATACGGTTTAACTGGTATTTTTTTAAAAAAAAATCAACTAGGGCTGATCACCGGACCAGACCGAACCAAAAACCGATTTGGCCCAAAACACCGGACCGAGGATCGGTCATGTCCGGGTTAGTCTAACAAAGCATAATGGTCAGTTTTGTGTATACCGAATCGTAGCGGACCGAAGATTAAATATGAGAAAAAAAATGAACCAAAGACCGGACAAAAATGTAAGCATTTCGATCCGATCAATCTAGGTCGGTCCAGTTTCTCGACCGCCCGGTCCCCACACTATATAATACTCGGTCCAAATTTCAGCTAGTGAAACCCCAGCTCTCCCAAAACTCTGGTGTGACACCTCGCTACGCTACACACCTTAAAAATGTCCAAAAAGTTGAATGTTTATTTATTTATTTTTTTAAAAAATATATAGGTAGAGCACCTAACCATGGTTAAAGAAAGTAGGTGCAAGTGACACAAGTGTAGTTAAGCCTTCATAAAACCCCCTTCAAGTCAATACCTTTCTCCCAACTACCCCAACAATTTCATTTCCTCCCATCTCATATCTTTTTAGAGAGAGAAACTTTATAAAAAAAACTTTATAAAAACTTTCTCTCTCTAAAACTCTCGAACCTTCCTTCAATTCAATTCAATCGCAGCTATGCAAACATCAACAACTTCCGTTAAGTTATCTCCCTTCGATCTAATGACGGCGTTACTTAACGGCAAGGTATCGTTCGACACATCAAACACATCCGATACGAATATTCCGTTAGCCGTGTTTATGGAGAATCGTGAGCTTTTGATGATTTTAACTACTTCGGTTGCGGTTTTGATCGGATGCGTTGTGGTGCTTGTGTGGAGACGGTCGTCGTCGGCGGCGGCGAAGAAAGCGGCGGAGTCGCCGGTGATTGTTGTGCCGAAGAAAGTGACGGAGGATGAGGTTGATGACGGACGGAAGAAAGTTACTGTGTTTTTTGGAACTCAGACTGGTACTGCTGAAGGTTTTGCTAAGGTCAATTTTTATAAAAATTTTTATATAATTTTGTGTTAGTTTTTATATAATTTGATTAGTTTTATATAATTTTATGAAATTATTTTGTTTTAGTTTTTTTTATAATAATTCGATTAGTGATTGATTTTGTGTTAATTTTTATATAATTTGTTCGATTTGTGCGATTTTGATGATTTTTTATATAATTTTGATGAATTTGTGTTAAAACTGTGTAATTTGATTGGTGGTTGACTTTATGTGAATTACGTAATTGTGAAGATTTGATATTTTGATCAGTGTTTCGCCTTTTATTGACTTTGATTTGGTTGTTTGTTGATTATAAAGGCGCTTGTTGAAGAAGCTAAAGCGCGATATGAAAAGGCGGTGTTTAAAGTGATTGATTTGGTGAGTATTGACTTTTTTTATTATAGGAGATGCAAATGGATTGACTAGATTCGTCGATACTTTATCTGGAAGTAGTATTGATTCTTAATTCTTAAAGCGTAAATGATTTTGTTTATACTTTATATAGGATGATTATGCCGCTGAAGATGATGAGTATGAGGAGAAGTTAAAGAAAGAATCTCTTGCTTTTTTCTTTTTAGCTACGTAAGTTTTTATCGTTTTTGGAATTTGGTATAATTAAAGTTTCTTATTTGATACACGTCTTTTTTTTATTCAAATGTTGGGATCTGATTAGCTAGTATATATGATGTTATTATAATTGTAAAAGATGTGGTAGGTGGTTAATGAATACCTACTAATTGAATTCTTTATGATGATTGGTTTTGTAGGTATGGAGATGGTGAGCCGACAGATAATGCTGCTAGATTCTATAAATGGTTTACCGAGGTAAATATTCTGCGAGTTGTGGAATAGTACATTGTCGTAATTAAGTAGGAGTTACATGCTAATTTGATTTTTTTTTCCGACTCTTATAGGGTGAAGAGAAAGGTGAATGGCTTGACAAGCTTCAATACGCAGTGTTTGGACTTGGTAACAGACAGTACGAGCATTTCAACAAGGTGATGGATAATATTATTTTGTGTTCTTTTGATAAATTAATTAATTGTAGTATTATGAGTGTTCTGTTGAATGTTAACTGATGCTGATATCACTTTTTTTTGCCTTGTTTTGTGTATGCAGATTGCGAAGGTGGTCGATGAAAAACTTGTGGAGCAGGGTAGGTTCATTTCCTTACATATCCTGTTTCATTTAAATAAGTGTATTGCTTTGTTGAGTGGGTGGTCATTAGCATTTGCCAGCTTATGTTGTGCATATCACCTCCCATCTCATAAATAGGCAGTTGGTCCATTGCTATCATGTTTAAGTTTGAAGTGTGACGATCAATGTTTTGAAGCCGGTATATTGCATTGTACTAGAAATTGATCATCACACTTCATTACGAAGAGGGTGGTTATTTATGGATAGTATCTAGCAAGCTTATATGGTCTATATTCAAGAAGATATATTGTTTACTACATTGAGGATGGCATCATTTGTTATTGATGGATGATTATTTGGTTCCTAGCTTAATCGGTGCAATGCATATAGAAATTGGCAATTTTTCTATCATGTTGTTTTATGAGTGCTTTCCCCTTTATCTAACGTTAGGATTTTCACTATCTACAGGTGCAAAGCGCCTTGTTCCTGTTGGCATGGGAGACGATGATCAATGTATTGAAGACGACTTCACTGCATGGTATTAGATAAATAAACTTTTTCTTTTGAATGTTGAAAATCAACTAGTTTTCAATAAGTGGTTGTGCGAATGAGTTAAAAATATTTTATTGAACTTTACTTCTTCAGGAAAGAGTTGGTGTGGCCTGAGTTGGATCAATTACTTCGTGATGAGGATGATACATCTGTTGCCACTCCATACACAGCTGCTGTTGCAGAATACCGTGTTGTGTTCCATGATAAACCAGAGACATATGATCAAGATCAACTGACAAATGGCCATGCTGTTCATGATGCTCAACATCCATGCAGGTATATAAGCTTGTTCATGCTCTATTTGTTCTAATTGGTAACCTTATTATATCTTCTTTAACGTGAAATTATCCTGTCTGTCTATAGATCCAATGTCGCTGTCAAAAAGGAGCTCCATTCCCCTCTATCTGACCGGTCTTGCACTCATTTGGAATTTGATATCTCTAATACTGGATTATCGTAAGTTACTCATGCAGTTTACTTGGTTACTGATATATGTATATCTCTTTGATGGAAGGAACAAGTTTATCTGATATATGTTTGTTTCAGGTATGAAACTGGGGACCATGTTGGAGTCTATGTTGAGAATCTAAGTGAAGTTGTGGACGAAGCTGAAAAATTAATAGGTTTACCGCCGCACACTTATTTCTCAGTACACACTGATAACGAAGACGGGACACCACTTGGTGGAGCATCTTTGCCACCTCCTTTCCCTCCATGCACTTTAAGAAAAGCATTGGCTTCCTATGCTGATGTTTTGAGCTCTCCTAAAAAGGTATTATGATGCCTATACTTTGCAAGAACTGGCATGCTAACAACGGTTGTTTTAAGAATTCCCATCTGAATTTGAACTTGACAAATGCTTTTTATGCCTATGCACAACAGTCAGCTTTGCTTGCTTTAGCTGCTCATGCCACTGATTCTACTGAAGCTGATAGACTGAAATTTCTTGCGTCTCCTGCTGGAAAGGTTGGGATTTGTTTCATTTTTGTATACCTTGAATCAATGTTAATCTTTTTGATATATAAACTGATGTTCATTTCTTGCATTAATGTTCTTCAGGATGAATATGCTCAGTGGATAGTTGCAAGCCACAGAAGTCTCCTTGAGGTCATGGAGGCCTTCCCATCAGCTAAGCCTCCGCTTGGTGTTTTTTTTGCATCTGTTGCCCCACGTTTGCAGCCGAGATACTATTCCATTTCTTCTTCCCCAAAGTAAGTACATTCAGTTGGTCTTGTGTTTGCTAGTTTGCTACTACTTTATTGGCAAATATAAATAATTTTTTAAAAAGGACATCTTAAATTAATATGGATTTTCTTGTTTCAGGTTTGCGCCAAATAGGATTCATGTAACTTGTGCATTAGTGTATGAGCAAACACCATCAGGCCGCGTTCACAAGGGAGTCTGTTCAACATGGATGAAGGTATTAGCTCATTTTCTTTGCTGGTGGCCGAATAGAGTTCAATTCGAACTTTGCTATGATTTTAATCTTAACTTGATGGTTTATTTCAGAATGCCGTGCCTATGACAGAAAGCCAGGATTGCAGTTGGGCCCCAATTTATGTTAGAACATCCAATTTCAGACTTCCTTCTGATCCTAAGGTCCCAGTTATCATGATTGGCCCAGGCACTGGATTGGCTCCATTTAGAGGTTTCCTTCAGGAAAGGTTAGCTCAGAAGGAAGCTGGGACTGAGCTCGGAACAGCCATTTTATTCTTCGGATGCAGGAATCGCAAAGTGGTATGTTCAAAACACTCTTTCTAAAGGTCATAATTAGAGGTGGCATAATGAGTGGGGTCTGGTGGGTTGGCTAACATGTTAAACATGCAAATTATAGTATGCGGTCTGTTTGTTTGGGTTGACCTAAAAAAATATAAATTTTATTATAAACATGTAATGTATCAAATATGATTACAAAAGTGTAGTATTTCAATTTCAATAATAATCTAATTGATGCTATTATTGAAACTGAGTTAGGAGGTGTTATGCTGTGAAAATACACTTTTGGGTGACTTTTCTTATTAGCAAACCTATTTATTTTACCCACCTAACTCCAGAGTCCTTACGTTATCAGGATTTCATATATGAAGACGAGCTTAATAATTTTGTGGAGACGGGGGCTCTTTCCGAGCTTGTTACGGCCTTCTCTCGTGAAGGTGCCACTAAGGAGTACGTGCAACACAAGATGACTCAGAAGGTAAATAAAAGAACTATCACAAGATCAGGCTTTTCCTTTTATTAGAAAGTTTCATCATTTTTTATATAAAAATGTTCCTGCAGGCTTCGGATATCTGGAATTTTCTCTCTGAGGGAGCATATTTGTATGTTTGCGGTGATGCCAAAGGCATGGCCAAAGATGTACATCGGACTCTGCACACAATTGTGCAAGAACAGGTATGTTGAATATTTCAACAGATTAATTAATGTTTATTTAATTGTATTTATAGATCTGATTTTGAATATAATATATGGCTATTTATATGCAAGTATAATTTTTATTTACATAAGTTTAGGAGTAGGTGTATTATATGGCCACACAATCGGCTGAGATGTGGACGGATATAATTATATGGTGTTAATTACTTTAGGGTCCACTTGCTGTTTTTGTTACTTTAATGAGAACCAAATTGAAATAATACATCTTCTTTCTGGCCCATGAAAGCTGACATCATATTTTTTTGGAGTCTTATTAATTGTACATGTTCTGTCTTTCGGCCAACAAAAAGTTACCTATTTGCGTTCTTGATTCTAGTCCAAAACAACCTTATGTAGAGTGTGGCTGGGCAGGGGCAACCGTGTCAATAGACGTTTGTCCCGGCCGACCCCCAAATACCTTTCCCCTAATGAATGTGTTAAATAAACAAGATCAAGTTTTGAAGTGCAAGATTGGGGAAGTTTTATACAATATTAAAGACTCTAAGCTGATTGACAACCCGTTTGACCTGCTTGACCCGTCCAACCGGTTTCCAGTTTAGCTTGTTAAAATTTCACCCATATGACCCGTTAGAGGCAAAGTATAATCCTAATCGACTTGTTTACCATAAACTGGTCGAAAATGCCATCACTTTTGGACGAATGATTGAAAATTGTATGGGAGCTTGTAGTAATGGAATTATCTTCTTTATTAATTTCAGGGATCTCTAGACTCCTCAAAGGCGGAGCTCTACGTGAAGAATCTACAAATGGCAGGAAGATATCTCCGTGATGTATGGTAAATAACTATTTGAGGATGTGAAAAAAGAAAAAAAGAAATAAAATGAAACTTTGGTTAGCAACTTATTTTGGATCTAAGCGAATTTAGGAAGAAAGATTGCACTATCTTTCCTACTACCCGAGTATAAGAATGGGCTCATTTGTCATATTATTATTTATAGCTATGTGTTGAGAAATTCTTTGATATTCTTCTGTGTTATCTTATTCCTACCCTTTTTTTTTGTAACTTACGACTCATGGTATGAATGTTTTGCTTTTCTTTTCGATGTAATTTGTAAGGAGATACATATAACTTTATACATACAATATTTGGCTGCAACTGTTAGTCCATGTGGTAGAACTCTCTTTGTAATGAATTTACAGCATGCAAGTGCACTTTTGATATTTTATATGTCGGCTCTAGCCTCTCCGGTGTTGATGATTTCATGTGTAGGGCCACAGAGACAGATCTCCCGCATCTTTATTGGGTGATTAAATTAGTTGGCATAGTTCAAATGCCATGATTTACCAACAAAAAGTAGGATGCACTTGAAAAAACTTTACGAGAATTGGCATGTGAGGTGATGGTGATGAGACTCATGATGTCACTTTACGAGAAATGCCATGGTTTTAAAATTTATAACTTGACTTGAGAAATGTCCAATAGAAAACTGTTAAAGCCAAATTTGTGCAAGTCGATCCTTGCTTCATTGATTGATTTAACAAGAACTCGATTATTATACTGGAAGTCCGGAACTCTAGATAAATAAATAGATAATTGTGTGTGTGAAAACCTTTTTGTAAAAATTATGTGAATCTGGCATTGTTCCTTATATAAATGAGAGATGCTATGTTTAGGGGTGTTCATTAAACAGTTTAACCCGAAAAACCGCCCAATTCAAATAAATTTGGTTAATCGGTTTTGGGTTATGCAGGTTTGGGTCAGGTATTTGGTGCTAATCGACATCTTTAAATGGTTTTCGGTTTGGATTTGGTTGTTGAAATTAAGTTTTGGGTTCCACCCGAAAGCTTATTAATGTACAAGATAACTTTACATGTCAACAAAACTTCACATGGTAATTGATAGATAGGACATTGACAAATTCGAGTTCAAGTCGTCCTATTTCATCATTTCTTGTTCTTTCATTCAAATTCGTGTATAAAACGTTTGTGTCATATAATTGGACTATAAACTGTTGACTTAACATCACTTATCTACGTTCTACGGAGTATTAGTTATTGTCAGATGTTTATACTATTTGTTTAGTTTTGTCTCGGTGTTGTACATGTAACGATTCACGAAAATGCTACTATTTTGGATAATAAGATAGTAATAAGACATTTTGAACTTCGAAGGATCATACACTTTTTTTATTTAGGTTGGCAATTTTCAACGTTTGTGACATCATTAAAATGCTACTAGTCGTATATAAAATGTTTATACTATCTGTTTTGTTTAGTATCTATAAATACGATCAAATCTTCCTTAGCCATTTTCAAATTTGGTTTTAGGGGCTCCAAACCGATTAACGTAAGTTTAATACGGTTGTTTTGGATTGGTTTTGTATGAGTTTGGTTTTGGTATTGGGCGGTTTACTCAAAACCGAATCAATTGACCTCTTTAAACCGACACGACCGTTTGAACAACTCTATGTTCACATAGTTTTTACACAAAAACGTTCACATATCGATGTGGCTTGTTCATCTTTTTATTTAAGACAATTAGAAATAAAGAGAGAAACAATTTAAATGGACAAGCTTGCCAACTCATTGTGTGTTTTTTTTGAGCTATGATACATAGGCCTAATAAATAGACCTAAAGATAGACCTAATGCATAAAATGGCTTGTACAATGCATCATTGTACAAATCATTTATGCATTAGGTCTATTATTAGGTGCACTTATTAGGTCCACTTATCATTTTCCGTTTTTTTTAGTTATGTGAACATAAATTGTGTGTACCTCGAAATTTGCATTTTAGTTATTAATCTCGCATAGATCCATGAAATGGAATACTCAATTAAATTAGGTTGGGTGCATTGGTAATAAATATTATCAGTGCTACATTACATTTTCACTACATCACCAACAAGTTTTAATAAAACCATAACATCACCACTCAAACATAACTCACTTATACACGCATTTACCCCACAAAACCCAACATCACAACTCAACAACAACCAACTTTCACAAATTGGTTGATGTATAAATCTACTTCTCCATTTTCCTCACTATAGACGCGTGGGTTGAGGGAATGTTTTATATGGCGGACGCATCAATAGAGGTCATGAATGCGTGGATGACCTCCCGATTACACATACTTGGTCATCAAATTGCAAACAATATTATGTTGTCTTATGGTGATATATTGGTTGGGCGTGTTGACTGAGCACCCGTCAGCCCCCATATTGAACCCATCCCTGCTCATAAATAGATAAAATGATTAAAATGAACAAATGTATGATATTGTGACAAAAATAAACATTTATGCAAAGTACAATAACTCTTAAAGTCAGTAATCCTTTCACAAAATTACAATTATGATTCGATAACTTGCATCTTTCATTAATTTTCTATTTGTAGGTGGGTGTAGAACTGGATTTTGATTTGGGCATGGTTTGAAAGATTAGGGAAAGATTTGAGAAAAAAGTATGAGAGAGAATATATATTATAAAATAAATATATACTCCTAATTAAAAAAGGAAAAAAATATATAAAAGTAAAATTTAATTTTGATAAGATAGAGGAGCATAAAATATTGATTCTCAACAGTAAAACTCACCAATTTATCTTGAATCATTCAATCGGTTTCCTGACAACTTTTGAAACTGTATCCCATACCAAAAATGAAACAAACAATTATTAACTGTCAAATCAAATCAATACCCAATCCAAAGTGGGATACCAAACGGACCCTAAGATATTTTCCTATAGATACAAATGTAACTATCCTCCCGTTAAGAATTTAAAGACTAATAGCCATTTGGTTTATAAGAGGAAAGAAGAAAGAGAAAATAAATATTTAAATATACATTTGAAATAAAATTACTAACTTCTTTATATTAAAAAATGTATAATGGAGTGAAGTAAAATGGATGAGTCCCACTAATAATAAAATCTAACAAGGTGTTTGTTATACGGGTTTTGGCCACTTTGAAATGGAATGGGCCAAAAATTAGGGGGCGTTTGTTATGGGGTTTTTTATGGTGGGGATTGGGGTGATGCCCAAATTATGTTGTTTGGTGTACATGCATCGGACTGAAACATAGGAGTGGTACCCAAAATGTAAAAGTAGACCCACTACCTATGTTTTGAAAATTTCTTTTGATAACTTTCATTTACAGTCACATATTTGTATATAGGGGTGTTATCGGGTCGGGTTATCGGGGTTATCGGGTTTGTCGGGTCGGGTTGAGTCGGGTTTTGATTTTTTTAAAAGTGACCCGCAACCCGACCCGATAAGTAATCGGGTTATCGGGTTCGGGTGGGATTCGGGTCGGGTGATTCGGGTTATCGGGTGACCCGATTAGGTAACAGTACGTGCATTGTTTTTTTAGATTTGGCACTTGAGTTCTGGGTGCACATTGTTTTCTCAGCACATCACACTGGTCAAGTGGCCACGGACCATTTCAAACATGGAAAAGATACTCAATGATCAAAATTTATTAAGCCCAAGAATGGCTGTTTCCCATTGACTGTATATCCAATGGCTTTACATGAGTATAAGTAACACATGAACTGCAACAACTTACTTACTGTTGATGGAAAGAAGTATGTCAATATATTGGTTGGTGCTAAATTCTAATGTACACAAAATGGTAACAGTGTGAAGTAAAGCCAAAAATCTTCATCCTAATACTGTACAATAACGCTAAAGTGTAATTTGGATGTCTATTGTCATTATAATAGTTCTTCATGTTCTAATATTTACGCTACAGATAAAAAAGAAGAAAAACAAACTTTTCTGGGTTTGCAAGTGTATACGTTAATCTTCTATGGGATATATAATATGTATAATATTGTCAAATATATAAAATAAAAGATGTACATTTTTTCTATTTTTGCAATTGAAAATGATAGTTACAGATTGGGCATCTAAAAAGTATTAACTAAAATATGGAAAACTTATTTTCGGGTCTTATCGGGTTGACCCGATAACCCGATAGCATTATTATTTTAACCCTAACCCGACCCGATAACACTATCGGGTTATCGGGTTCGGGTCAAAACAACCCGATTAGCTTTTTTGACCCGATTAGACCCGACCCGATAATCATTATCGGGTTCGGGTTCGGGTCGGGTCAACCCGACCCTACTGACACCCCTATTTGTATATATGGTACAATTCTCTCTTGCTTTTTAATTTTTTTATTATTAAAATATTACAATAAATAATTTATAAAATCTTTTTTACATATTTTTCTCTCTCCTCATTTAAATCAAAATTCAGATTCAAATTCAAATTCAAATCATAATCTTAAACCCACCTACAAACCAAACGGAACCTGTGTCAATTGGTATCAAGAGATGAGATCAATATATAACTCATATTTGCCATAGAACCAATGAACCAATCATAGCCACCGATTTTTATTTTTCACCTTTTTTTAAAACAACATAGCTTGCAAACGGCAAATCTTCAAACTACAAAAATAATACCATCGCGACGAGAATTAAATCATCTTTCTATAGATATGCATTGTTATATACTTTCGACGAACTTTTTTTTTTCGACGATTTTTTTTTTTTTTTTAAATTTCGCCCAGAAAAATCATATATGATTCGTAAAAATCACATATTATTCTTACGAATCATATATGATTTGTAAAAATCATATATGATTCGTAAAAATCACATATGATTTGATTTTAACGAATCTGTAACACCCCAACCCGAGAAAGGCTAAAGTGTAACATTATGGAGTTAAATCAGAACACAAGCGAAACGGAGATACATTACCAAACAAAGTTTACAAAGGTTACAAAAGAAAACTAAACAAAATACAAAAAGGCAACACTAATGAACTAAGCCCAAATACAATATACTAAGCCCATCATCAATTACTTCTAATCATCTCTAAGTCCAGCCAATAGCTAATCAGGGTGAAGTCTTCTAAGCCCAAAATAAGATCTCTCATCCATAACCCAGCTTCCTACTAAACCTGCCGCATGGAAAAGAAAGCAGTTGAGCATAAAAGCTCAAGGAACATATATGAAGCAAACATAGCACATCAAATTAATAAGATAATCGAAAGAATACGAAAAGGGTTTACATATGGTGTCACATGGATATATCAAAGGATTATCAAGGTTAAATATGAAAGGTTACCAAAGTTGAGTATCAAAGGTTGTCAAAGTTATGTGTCAAAGATTATCAAGTTAAGTATCTGATGTACGCGGGATTGCGACCACGCAACAGGTTTTACCTCTCAAGGGTTCTCAAGAGGCTTACAACCCCACCAGGCAGTGTACCTGACCGATATAGTGTAGTGGTAAGTACGGGGGATTGATCGTTCTCCACAGGGAATAGTGTTCGTTAGGTATGAAAAACTACTTTAATAGGTCTAAGGGTGAGGGATGATTATTTTTGTATTTTTATATTTTTTAGAAAGCAAGTAAAATCTCAGGTTTGAAGGAGTGGGCGGAATTAGTTGCTAGTCAACTAACCCAAAAACTACTATTGCAATTAAAATAAAAATAACTAAAACTAAGTGGTTGTGAAACTTATATGGAGACAAATGTGTTTACTTAGATCTCCTTACTCCCTAACTATCTTTTACCGGTTAATTAGTGTGTATTAATTGCGTGGATGACGGGTGTATTCCTTAGTACCAGTCGTGGGGTGGAGTATGATGAGACGAAAAGTGTTACGCTTTTAGGGGTTCATTTAAGCCCTAATTCGTATAAATGTGATCAAATATTGCCCTAAATCGTTCCTTTTGTCATTTTAGGTACTTTTGAGAGGAATTCTGGAAAACATGCATATTCGGACGTTTTTGGAGCATAAAAGTGAAGAAAACGACAAAGTCTCAAAAGATGAAGATTTACAACCTGACGGCGTCAGAAGTCACAAGGTGACGCCGTCAGAAAGCCTTGACAAAAGAGTGGAAACCAATTATCAAATGACGGGCCAGAGGAAATTTTGGATTTAACACCTGACGCCGTCAGGTGTTAGGAAAAGTAGGCCGTCAGGAGTAAAGTTAAAGAGTGACGGCCCAGAAGGTTTTATAAGGTGACGGCGTCAGAAGTGGATCTAGGCCATCCGAGAAACCTAATGGCGGCGAGCTGACGGCGTCAGCCCTTATAACCTGACGCCGTCAGAGTGTAAAATCTATATATAGTTTTCTAATTTTCATTCATTAGTGTGGAACTTTGTGGAGAACTTTTAGGGCAAACCCTAAAGACGAATTTTCTGTACTTTTTAGGGTTTCCAACCCTTGGAACCCTCATGCTTAATTAAAGATAAGTCTTCACTTTAATTCAATCAATATGTCTATGTGTTGGTTGATTATCTCTTTTGCTTGTCTTTTAATTAACATGTGTAGCTAAATTCTCTAGTGTTTGCTTAGATCTAATGAAACCTAACTATTAATTATTGGTTGATTGGTGTGTGTTGTTGTTTGTTGGGATGATTGTTCCATCAATGTTAGGCTCAAGAAAACTGGCCAACCTCCTTTATGGTAACGTGCTTGAACGTCTTGGGAAACATGTAGCCAAGGCATACTAGGCTATTAAGGTAGTATTTAACGCATGAGCCACTGTTTACAACCCCTATGGTTGTGCCGTGCATGGCATAGGGCGAGATAAGAGCTCATAGAATTGGAGAGATATGTATGCCACTCCATGAGTTATTAGGAATACACCCTTCATCCACACAAGTAACACACATATCAATTAACCGGTAAAAGATAGTTAGGGAGTAATGAAATCTAAGTAAACACAATTTTCTCCATATTGTTTTCACAACCACAATAGTTTAGATATTTATTTTATTTTAATTTGCATAAGTAGTAAACTTGGGTTAGTTGACTAGCAACTAATTCCGCCCTTCCTCTAAAAACCGAGATTTTACTTGCTTTCAAAAAAATATAAAAATACAAAAAGAATCTTCCTTCCACCCTTAGACCTATTAGAGTAGTTTTTCTATCCTAACGAACACTATTCCCTGTGAGAGAACGATCAATCCCCCGTACTTACCACTATCCTATACTACATCGGTCAGGTACACTGCCTGGTGGGGTTGTAAGCCTCTTGAGATCCCTCGAGAGGTAAAACCTGTTGTAAGGTCACAAAACCACGCATCAAGTTTTTGGCGCCGCTGCCGAGGAATAGTTATTGTTTAGGTAGAATTTTTATTTTATTAGGTCTACTCACTAGATTCCTTTCTAGTGAGATTTTTATTATTTTTTTTTGTAGTTTTCTTGTAGTCTATCTTTTTCTTTGTGCCCTTTGTTTGTAAAACCATTTTCATTTGTCACTAAGGCGGATGAAATTCCATTTAGATCATTGACAATGGAGGAACAATTATATTTCACCAATAGATTTGCTTCTTATCATTCCAATGAATTTTTGTGTGATCTTAGTGATATCCAAGAGGAGTTGGGGGTAAAGTTAGATGGGTTTGATGAATTCTATGCATGTGTAATTTCTATTAGACGATCATTTTCAGGATCAATTCCTTTTAGTGAGACCCTTTGGAAAAATTTTGAGGAAAGCTTCCTAACCATGAACCATAAGTTGAATGAATTGATGGCTTTGTATGAGGATACAGATGATCTAGACACGAGGAAGGATGAGGTAAATAATACAAGCCCACTAAACACCCCACAAGTCCTACCATCATTGGAGGCACACACACCACCCGTGACCTACCCGGAAGAAGTAGAAGAGACTATAGGAACCCCAATAGAGGTTGAACCCTTAGACCAAACACAACTAGAAGAAATAGGTATTAATACTTGTAGTAATGACCTTTCTTTTAGTTCTATGGAAGTTCCTAGTTTTGATGAATCGGAGCCTCAACCAAAACCGTTACCTAATCTTCCATCCTTGGATGAAAATTTAGGAATTGAAATAGGTCCCGATCCACCCATCAAACCATATAGTACGGGTAGTTTTACGATGAAGGTAGTAGACTCTAAGCCATGTGGAATGGAAGCCAATATTGGAGTAAACCATGACCTTACATACTTACATCACCCATTCATGATTGATCACTGATGAGACGAAAAATGTTACGTTTTTAGGGGTCGGTTTGAGTCCTAATTCGTATGTTTTTGGTTTGGATTTCACCCAAAGTCGTTTCTTTTCTCATTTTAAATACTTTTGAAGGGAAAATC
>LBNU01016865.1:74754-107062 GCA_014162995.1 Artemisia annua | reverse complement strand
AGCTTAGAAGTAGATAATTTGGGTTAGTTGACTAGCAACTAATTCCGCCCTATCCTCCAAAACCAGAGATTTTACTGCTTTCATAAAATATAAAAATACAAAAAGAATCTTCCTCCACCCTTAGACCTAGATTAGAGTAGCCTTTAGCCTAACGAACACTATTCCCTGCGAGAGAACGATCAATCCCCCGGTACTTGCCACTACACTATACTACATCGGTCAGGTACACTGCCTGGTGGGGATTGCAAGCTTCTCGAGATCACTCGAGAGGTAAAACGTAGTGCGTGTTGCAATCCACGCGCATCACTCTCCTAAGGTACGGAGTCAAGGAGGGTGGTTTGGTTGAAGTGGGTTGTTGGGATCAAGGATGTTACCACCTTCCATGATGGCGGATGGTAAAGGTTACGAACAAAAACACGAAGAAATAAGATAGACTAAAGAAATCCTAGAAAAATAAAATAAAATTCTCACTAGAAAGGAATCTAGCGAGTAGACCTAATAAAATAAAAATTCTACCTAAACAATAACTATTCCCCGGCAGCGGCGCCAAAAACTTGATGCATGGTTTTGTGACCTTACAACAGGTTTTACCTCTCGAAGGATCTCAAGAGGCTTACAACCCCACCAGGCAGTGTACCTGACCGATGTAGTATAGGATAGTGGTAAGTACGGGGGATTGATCGTTCTCTCACAGGGAATAGTGTTCGTTAGGACAGAAAAACTACTCTAATAGGTCTAAGGGTGAAGGAAGATTCTTTTTGTATTTTTATGTTTTTATGAAAACAAGTTAAAATCTCGGTTTTGAAGGAGTGGGCAGAATTAGTTGCTAGTCAACTAACCCAAAATTACTACAATTGCAAGTAAAATAAAATAACTAAACTATTTGGTTGTGAAAACAATATGGAGAAAAGTGTGTTTACTTAGACTTCATTACTCCCTAACTATCTTTTACCGGTTAATTGATATGTATGTTACTTGTGTGGATGAAGGGTGTATTCCTAATAACTCATGGAGTGGCATACATATCTCTCCAATTCTATGAGCTCTTATCTCCTCCTATGCCATGCACGGCACAACCATAGGGATTGTAAACAGTGGCTCATGCGTTAAATACTACCTTAATAGCCTAGTATGCCTTGGCTACATGTTTCCCAAGACGTTCAAGCACGTTACCATAAAGGAGGTTGGCCAGTTTTCTTGAGCCTAACATTGATGGAACAATCATCCCAACAAACAACAACACATCAATTAACCAATAATTAATAGTTAGGTTTCATTAGATCTAAGCAAACACAAGAGAATTTAGCTACACATGTTAATTAAAAGACAAGCAAAAGAGATAATCAACCAACACATAGACATATTGATTGAATTAAAGTGAAGACTTATCTTTAATTAAGCATGAGGGTTCCAAGGGTTGGAAACCCTAAAAAGTACAAAAAATTCGTCTAGGGTTTGGTGCCAAAAGTTCTCCACAAAGTTCCACACTTAATGAATGAAAAATAGAAAACTATATATAGATTTTACATTCTGACGGCGTCAGGTTATAGAGGCTGACGCCGTCAGCTCGCCGCCATTAGGTTTCTCGGATGGCCTAGATCCACTTCTAACGCCGTCACTCTCTATTCCTCTCTGGGCCGTCACTCTTTAACTCATAACCTGACGGCCTACAACTTCTAACACCTGACGGCGTCAGGTGTTAATCTCAAAAATCTTTCTGGCCCGTCATTTGATAATTGGTTTCCACTCTTTCGTCAAGGCTTGCTGACAGCGTCACCTTGTGACTCTGACGCCGTCAGGTTGTAATTTCTGCTTCTTTTGAGACTTTGTCGTTTTCTTCACTTTTATGCTCCAAAAATGTCCAAATATGCATGTTTCCAGAATTCCTCTCAAAAGTACCTAAAATGACAAAAGGAACGATTTAGGGCAATATTTGATCACATTTATACGAATTAAGGCTTAAATGACCCCTTAAAAGCGTAACACTTTTTGTCTCATCAAATACCCTTACATTTGAGATTTGCTTGTCCTCAAGCTAATGAGCTTTTATTCCAATCAAAATATAAGTTTGGGGTCATTTAACACAAATATAAAAGTAATTACAACNATGACAAAAGGAACGATTTAGGGCAATATTTGATCACATTTATACGAATTAAGGCTTAAATGACCCCTTAAAAGCGTAACACTTTTCGTCTCATCACATTTTCTTTAGCTCATCCAGATCCACCTCATTACCCTGTATCAGAAACATACTCCCAAGAATGCTTACAATAATATATCACCCATAACCAGAAAGTCGACCTTTCCAATTTCTCATTAAGTTTCCCAAGAATTTCAATCTCTTCACCAGGGTACTCTTTCTTTCATCTTCCTTTTAATAATAAGATTGATTCTTTTAATTGCAATGGTTGAAGTGGCATTGGATCAAAGCTCATTAATTTTGGGAGTCTAGTTGTGATAATAACATGTGAACCACTTGTGTTTCGTGGTATCAGATCATGTAAATCTCTACCTTTATCACGAAATAATTCTCGTTTTACCCTTTTAAATGCTTCAATTTCTTGCTCATCGAAGCTCCTAATCCGATCTTTATTTCTCTTCATCTGAACTTACATCTAACCCCAAATTTAACGATAAATTCAGAATGTTTTGTCTAAAATACTGAGCTTCACCATCAACCCATAACACCATCTTGTATCGTTGACAGTATCTTTGAGCAAACTCTAATTCTAGGTCGGTTTACCACTTTACCCCATTCATGGATTCCCATTGATGCATACTATGCTGCTTCAGAAACTTTTGTATTTCCCACTCAGCCTTGCTTAGATCAAGGTTAAAGCAATTCCTTGTTGTGGGCATATCACATTTTTCCACCTATGATTTCCTAAAACATAAAAGCTTCTGCAAAAGATGAATTCAACTAATTAATATCAACTAATTAGCTTACATTAATAGTTTCCAATCGGAGTATAACTTGTATACAACAAATACCTCTTCACCATTGTCAAGAGATGCATGAGCATTCTGTACCACTTCTAAAGCAGATTCGGAGCGAAATAGAACCCACGAATCAAGGAGAGGGTCACTGCTGCACATGTATCAAGCAGGGTTAAAACAAATAGCACCCATAGAAGCTGCACATGTATCAAGCATTCCGGTATCCCCAGTGCAGCAGTTAAGAAAATGGATATAACTTCCCCAACATTTGATGATACCATGTACCTAAAGGTTTACAAAGTCATGTCAAATAAAATACAATATACTGGCACTACAAAATAACTCTGGAAGAAGTTAATTACTACCTGATAGAAGCTTTCATGTTGTCATAGATTTATCGCCCCTCGACAACAGCAGAAACGATGGTAATAAAGTTATCATCGGCTCGAACCATATCTGAAGCCTCTTTGGCAACCTTTGTTCCAGTAATTCCCATAGCAATTCCGATATCAGCAAGTTTCAAAGCAGGAGCATCATGAACACCATCTCCTGTCATTGCTACGACTTTACCCATCGATCCTTAAGCATTCTCACTCTCTTGTAAGTCTATTTTCAACGTCCAAATCATCATTTATTTTATATAAAATTTCCACTGTTTTTTTTAATACAGAAGTGGACATGTGATACATCAACTCCTGAAGTAAGTCTATCACTGTACACAATATGAAGGATTTATTTTCAGTTAAACAAAATACTCAAACTTAATTTACAGTGACCAAAATATGAAAGCTATCGAACTCAATATGAAGGATTAATTTTTAGTTAAACAAAATACTTAAACTTAATTTACAGTGACCAAAATATTTAAAGCTATCCAACTCATTGAAAATCTTCATCTAAAGTTTACTTAAATTTAGGCTGCAAACAAAACAGTAGGGTATTCATTTTGCCTCTCTCTAAATTTAAACACCCCTATTCATTTTAAACAATATTCATGAATAGCTGCTTAAACTTCTAGCTCTAACTCCAAATACCTCTAATCACATTTGACAACAAAAGATTATAAATAGTGAGCCTTTTGATCCTTCAAGATGCAGCACACCAGTTACCATTCTGTATGAACTGCAATTAACTTTAAATCCAAACACCCCTGTTCATATGAAGATTTTTGCAAACAAAACAAAGCATGCATCCAACCTGCAAAATTATAATGAGTTCTAACATGTTTGTTGTCCCTTTTATTACCTTTTCTTCTAAGATCGTCAAGGAGGTCATCAAAATAAATCCCGCCTCCTCCTCCTATAAATTATTAATGTTCAACAGTAATGATGCCACAGAAGAGTCCTGGCAGCAGTAAGTAATGATGCCACAGAAGAGTCCTGGCAGCAGTATTAAAAATATTTGTACCTTTTCGTATCAATTCTTCAAATTTGCACTCAAGGTCGATGAAATTGTAACCAGATTCAATCTCGGGATTCTTCGTCTTTCCTTCCGTTAGGGCTTCAACCAATATTACCCTACTTCAAAATTAAAGAAACAATATTAGTCTTCTGCATCTTTTTATTTGTAAATATGAGGTTTAGTATTCACATGGTTGGGTCATTTACCTGAATATTCAATACTGGTTGATCACCACGTTCATTAGCTATAAAAAAGAACGTTCAAAGACCACATTATTTTTTTCGTGAAATTTCCACATAAAAATTCTAATGTCTATCGCCATTAGCATGAATCAAACTAAAATTGAAGTACCTCCATATCTATGGCATTGCATATTAGTAGGTGGTTGCCAAAAAAAGATGATGATGATGGCGTCTCATGTTTTTTTTAATGAATATCTGTTTGTTTTTTGTTCGAGATTTTTGTTTTAGGGTTTTGTGTGTGTTTTTCTTGGATACCGAATGAATGTTAGATGTACCTGGAAGGCATAGAATTGTATTTTGTTTAGGAATCAAAATTAATTATAGGCGTTTATATATTAGGGCTTGCAACATATATTCCAAAAAAACTACTTGTCTCAGTGGTTAACATACATGCTATTCAATCAAGCAACCATGGTTCGAATCATGCAAGAGACATTTTTTAAAATATTGGTATGAAAATAATTGGTTAGTATATACGAAAATAATTGATTAGGTGGACAAATCGTGATGACATGGCTGATAATGAATTACTGGGCAATGAGGTGGCATTACGTGGCATTATCTACGTGTAACGCCTCCTGTTATATATAATGTCAAAAATTATAAAATTCGAAATAAATAATTAAAAAAGCTTAGGTGGACACAATGTGATGACATATTGACATGGATGCTAAACACAATTACATGGCGATGAGGTGGCGTTGAGGTGGCGTTTTGTTGATTTATCTACGTGTAACGCCTCCTGTTATATATAATATAGAGATAACTTGTGAGCATAGTGATCGATGATCGATGTGTAATGGAAAAACATCACGAATAAGTCATAGTGTGTAGACGATAAGTTACGATGTAAGTTTAAAAGAAAAGTTTAACGTATAGTTTTATATATATATATATATATATATATATATATATATATATATATATATATATATATATATATATATATCGTTAAAATTAGTTATAGTTACGCGAATTTTATACCGTATATATAAGTTAAATTTATAAAGTTTTTACATCAATTACGTAAATATATATATAAAACATTATTAGAATTTATATAAGATAATATCTCAGAAAAATCCTTTAAGTTTCACACAAGTTACATTTTTAACTCTAACGGTATAAACTTTACATGTTTAGTCCAAAGTTAAATATTATTACATTTTTGGTCCAAGAGTATCCATATTATCAATATTTTCCCAAAAGTTTCAATGTTATTAGTTTGTAACTCAGAAATATCAAAATGACAGTTTTGACCCTAAGTTTTACAAAGTTTACACTTTTAGTCCCTCGTTTAACAATTTTTGCAAATTTAGTCCAAAACTTACCAAATTAAAAGTTTAACATTTTTATTTTCTAAATAAGCTCAAAACAGCTTATACAACTTATGTCAACAGCTTATTTTCTTAAAAATCAATTTTTACACAAATTGGGCCTTAACGAGTACATTTAAGGGCCCATTAACAAATTGTGATCCACTGGGCTTATGAAAGGTTTGGGCTTGGTTTTGGGCTTTTCTTAAGGTTATGAAAACATTACAAAAGAGCTTTTGGGACCAGCTTATGACATAAGCTTAAAATGAGCTTAATGGGCTTACAAGCCCATTCGTTGTTTACAAAGGATTTAGAAATCAGCTTTTGTACGTTTTCAATTAGCTTTTGCAAAGGGCTTAAATGAGCTTATTAGGGTTAGCAAATTATGTTTACAGGATGCTAGTAAGGTGGTTAATTAGGTCAAGCCTTAAAGTCATAGTGTTATATGTCGAAATAAATAAATACGAGGCCAAAGTAAATGCCCCTTGATCACTACTAAATTCAGTTTAAATTCTTGGAAATATTCTAAGTGTTGGAATATATTACGAATGGGTCAAGTGACACTCTAAACGTGGCCAGATATTAACTTAAACGTTTATATTAGTGTCGAATCTTTGTTGCTCTTAGATGGTGATACAATAAGTATCTTATACGTGGTATAATACTTATATATTGTTAATCTAGATTACAAAATAATTAACCAAAGTAACTGGTCATTACTCAGTTTTGCAAAAAATATCAAAGTTATCAAAAATTACTAAGTGTTGAAAATAAATACCAAAGTGCCCAATAACACTCTAAACGTGTCGAATTAGGTGTTAAATCGTTATTATTAGTTTTAAAACTTCGTGGCTCTCGTTTGTTTGTATACTAATCATCTCGAATGTCAAATAAGAGGTATGTGTCACGTTTAATATTAACGAGATAAAGGTGTCAAGTATATGTGCAAAACTAAAAACTAACGAAAGTAATATATTGAAAAAGGGATTCCAATAGCCACACCTCACCTCTAGGGGTGGGGTAAAATCGTGTTTGGAGCCTGAGCTAGGACAAATGAGCAATGAGACTTGATTCACGACCCACCAAAGGTCTAGGAAGGAGAATTTGTGGAACTTGAACTTGATTCGAAACCTTGAAACCCTTGGCACAAACCCACGACTTCAATAACCCATAAGACTTAGACAAATATATGAAATGTGATAGTTTTGAGTGTGAGTTGTGATCGAATTTGCATGGGAGCTTTTATAGGCAAGTTTAGTGAGGTAAATAGGGTTAGTTCACAAGAGGTTGAGTGTGGAGATCAATGGAATGCATGTCACTCTTCCTTCTTTGCCAAATCGAAACAAAGCTAGGAGAATATGGATAAGAATGTGTAAGATTTGTGTCTGATTGTTCCTGAATGATTCTAAGAGTTCAAGGTTGGGTTTCCAGTGATTGGGGAGCAAGGGAGGTCGTTTTGGCTTCATGTGATAAGTTACNGGAATGCATGTCACTCTTCCTTCTTTGCCAAATCGAAACAAAGCTAGGAGAATATGGATAAGAATGTGTAAGATTTGTGTCTGATTGTTCCTGAATGATTCTAAGAGTTCAAGGTTGGGTTTCCAGTGATTGGGGAGCAAGGGAGGTCGTTTTGGCTTCATGTGATAAGTTACCTAAGTTTTACCCCAAACGTGTTGGAGCCTTTACTTGTGTCAGTTTTGGGACAACAATTGTGTAAGGAATTAAATGACATTTGGCACTTGAAGATCCTTGAAGCAAGGTTAGTTAGGATGTGCAATAATATACATATGTTGTTTGTCGAATTTGTGAGAACAAGGGGTGTTTGTATGGGTGGTCGCGACTGGTACAAAGAAAGAAAAAAAAAAGAAAAATATAACAAGGGGTGTTCGTTGGGCTTGTGGCCTGGTGGGCTTCGTGGGTGTGCAGGCCCAATGAAAAGAAAAACAATATTAATGGTCCGTTTGGTAGCAACTGAGTTGGGTTGAGGCCCAATGGGTCCTGGAGGCCCATTTAGCAAAGTTTGGGAGTTGGGCCGTGGCCCAATAATATTGGTGAGTATTTAGGAAATTTTTCGTAGGCTCAGGAAATATATATAACGTGTTTGGTTAAATGTCGAAACGTATAATTATTAAATAATAACGTTTTAAGTTTTATTCGCGATGCTTAGACTATTGAGGCTTGTGTGTGAGCATCGTTCCTAGGTAATGGCAATTTCACAATGTCATAGTGATTCACATAATACGTCATACATAACAAAAAAAATTTGTTACCCGTAAAAATGGCATTTAAATAACGTAATATCCTTTATTCATTATTCGATATTTACTAATCATACGGGAAAATTACGAGAGGCTACACCATATTAGTGTGTTCTTTCCTCAAATGGGGTATTGTTAACATCTCGTTAAGTAGCAAGTTAGTAAATTATATCATGACTAAAATACACTGTTGGTCACTAAAATACACCGTTGGTTAGATAGTCATTCAATTTTTGGGTGTATGTTGACTTGTGAAAGTCAAACTGGTTAAATCCAAACACCCGCTAAACTGCATATGCAGATGCAAACATGCAATTGAAAGCAAAAACTCGGAAAATCAAGATTAAAATTATCATTTAAAATATGTTTCGTTAGATAATGACATTAATCCGAGGCGTATGCCAAATGTACATCATCATAACTGAATGTTTCTAAACATTCATCTTCTTCACTTTCATCATTTTTTTTTTTATCAATTTTTTTTTCTAATTTCCTAAGTGCAGCCTTCTCTTTCCAATGCTCCTCTGCCACTGCAGAACGCCTTCCTTGTTTCACTTCAGCATGGCTTCCTTCTGCCTCCTCCTTTCCTTTTTCCTGCTCCTTTGCTTCTTCCTTCTCCTTTTGATCTTCCTCCTGTTCCAACGCAGCTTCTAGTTGATAGTACCAGCTTTCATCACCTTCAACTTTGGGCGACTGTTGTTGGTTAGATACAGGGTTTTCTGCTGCCACATTTGCTTTAGTAGTTGGTCTTTTGGTCAATTCCTTGTCTTGGATAGCATCCGCATCTCTTGGTCATTTGTTTCCGGACAACATGATTTCAAGTGAATGAAATTGATGTGTTTGAGGTTGATGATATAAGATTGGTATGCAGCAACATGTGGAAGTAACCAATTTGTACACAAATAATGGGGAAAACAAAGAGTCTGTATTAAATTTTAGAAGCATTTTTTAAACTCTTCGATTCCCCATTATTTGTTGGAAATATACACGCATTTAGAAGTTAATAGAGCGTTTCAGGGAAGACACTGTTGGTCCCTCAATTTGTCTATGTTGCCGTTGGTATAGTTAAAACTCCCGCCCATTATTAAGTTTAGTGTTCACATTTGGTCCCTGAATTTGACATTTAATATGATTAATCTCACCCAATTAAATCCGTACCCATTCTCGTCATATGTTGGTAACTATTGACCAAAATTTGACTCATGAATTTTGAATTCTGACTTTAGACAGTGAAACTTCAAATAGAATATGGCATTTACATTTTGACTCATGAATTTTCAATTATGACTTTAGATAGTCAAACTTCAAAAGTCAAATAGGCATATCCATAAGGCTGCCTCTAGTAAGGAGAGACAATCTCTCATTAACACAAACTTACGTTCATTAATAATTAAAAGAGTACATCGATTAAAAACACTACATAAAATATAACATAAACATTACATAAAACATTCAATTGTAATCCGGGTGATCCCAGGTTTCAGAGTTGTCGGAGCGGTAACCGTCGTCGTAAGTAACAAAGTTCGCAAACTTTTCTGCGTCTAACTCTGGCTTCCAACCTGTTAAGGTCCCGCTCCTTTTCATCGTTCCATTCCCCATGTTCTTCATAACTTAGCCGAAACTGATCCAGATGATGTTGTTGTTGTTGCTGCTCAACAACTCTTGGTGCATCAGACGAAGTTGATGCACCTTGCACCTTGCACTCTTGTTGCTCAACAACTCTCGGTTTGTTTTTTGACATACTTTTGCAGTTGTTCGACGGTGTGAGGGAGTTTACAAGCCATTTTGAATTGAGAGAAGTGTGAGATTTGTGAATTGAAGTGTGTTAATATGTTGTGTATTTATAAGGTAGTTTAATTTTTTTTTTCTTTTGAATTCAACGGCTAGTTTTTATTATTTTTTTTTTCTTTTTTTTTTTGTACTTTACAACCGTTACACAACGGTTGAAACTTAAACTCACAAAGAAATTGTGTCGATCGTCCCTAACGTTGCAAAATAAGGTAAGCTCAAGTTGCAAAATAAAGTTCATGAATCGTCCCTAACGTTAACTGTTGGGTTAACTAAGGTTTGGGGATGGAGGAGCGGTGGTCTTTGATGGTAGGGGTTTCACTACCTCAATCCGAACCATCATTTCTGGGCTACACTTTGTACCTAAGCTTTGGATAAAATATTGGCTTCGTGATGGAGGTGTATATCCCACATTGTGATTCATCGCAACTGCTAAATCCACGAGCATTGTTTTAGTAGCAAACAACATTAGTATCCTCAAAACCGACACCTAAGCCATAGCCTTTCTTATCTTGAACCGAGACTACTTGGTTTAGCAAGAAAGTACATGGATATGAGATTTAGCCTTTATGTAAATCATGTATTTATAAGAAGATAGCAAGGAAAGAACGAATCTGGCCCAAGTTGTTTATTGCTCCAAATTTTCTTTCAAGGTTTCATTTGTGCATTATTCAAATGGTGATAGTTGGCAGGCTTGTTAGTCTGGTTTTTGATCATGGTGGTGTTACTTTCAGCTTTACATGGATGAATGATGGTGTCTAAATGTGTTTGGGTTAGATTTAACTAACATATAGTTTAAAATGTGTTTGGTCTATTATACCCTTGATGATACAACTCAAAATGCACATTGACCTTAGAATTATAAGTCAAGGGACGCAATCGGCCTAAAAAATCCAACTTTTTGACGCACCACGACGATTTTCAAAACTTAGGGGGCATGGTGGTGTTTTGTGGAAAGTTTAGGGACCAACGGTGTATTTTTGTCCAATTTTTTTTATCATTTTATTTTTTATTTTCTTCCTTAAGTGATACTCGAAAGCACAACGTTAACTCTTTATATAGGTAAAAATATTTATCTCATACCAAAGGTGACATTAAGTCACTCTTAACTATTTTCGAAAAATTATGAGCAATTGATACTCTTCATTATTCAAATTCGGTACTTATACATTAAAAGGAGTAAGTCATACAAATTGGTGACGCCTAAAAAGTTGAACAACAATGATTATGCTTGTTATATATGTAAAGCCAAGAACTATTGAACGTTTATATGATTCAAGAAAGTCGCTATGTTAATAATCTTGGTTGTTTTTTACGCTATTGTGATTAAAGTGTCATGAATTGGAATTCACTTACAAATAATTCTATGATGTCCTTATCGTACCAAACGAAAGCTTTATGCGAACATGAACATGCATATGTTGGAGATGTTACCATGTACGTGCTGTCATTTAGTTATTACAAATCGACATGATCCGTGAATAGAGATTTATTAATAGGACAATCATTTTAATTCAAGACTCGGGATATAAAGTCGTACTTCGACATGTTTCAGAAAGCCATTCATATTAATCTTGGTGATACTTTTCACGATTATTATCAAAGTATTAATGGTAGTCACACACACTTTAAATAGGCACATGTCTCCTATTAAAAAAGATAACATTGAATTCTAGTATAAAATAATGGTCCTAAATGTCTTTATAATGACCAAACGAGGACACTACGTAAATATGAACATGTTGCAGATGTTTTCACGTGTCGGCATTTAGATATCGAAAGATATTTGAGAAAATTGAACATTTATATCTTGATACTCTTTTACTTATCGAAAGAATAACCATTTTCACCCGAGACCGTTAGTCTAGTGGTGTGTGAGTGACCCATCATCAACCTAGAGGTTGTGAATTAAAGTTTCGTTGAAGACATTGTGGGTATTATGTGTGAGATAGGTGGGCTAGGAGTATAAAAGTTGTCTTTCTAAAAAAAATAACCATTTTCGTTAAGATCTTCAGATGGTAATAGTCACTTCAATCAATTTTCAGCGCGATTTTAGTAAATGACAACACGACTCAAGTTTCGTTCGTTTGACATTTGAAGTTCGAAATAGCTAGTTTTCTTTTCCAAAGCTCTAAAGAACAAGAAGTTTTGCATGTTACATGAAAGATCTTTAACTAAAAATAGGACCATGATAACATCAATGCCAATATTTTAGGCGTTTTTTAAAGAGACCATTTTTTAAGAAGGGACAAATCCAAGGGTATTTTAAGCCAGCATGGGTGGGAAATTATTTGTAAAGATATATAGGTAGGTCTTGGTTTTCATATATGTCATGTGAACTTCACACTAAATGTGGCATCTAATTCTCACATGACTTGTCTCTTTTCCATTCAAAGATCTCATAGCTAAGAAAAAGACTTGATAACAAATATTACATTTTTTTTTTTTAAATCAAAATGTTATTTTATCATAGCTTCATTCATAGGTGAACTAAGAGTAAAAAAAACACTTTTAAGTATCACAAAGTACTTCAATCTTAACATATAATCAAAGGTATATAAAGTTTCAAGAAACATGGGTTCATCTCACTTTTAAGTTGATTCAACTCAAGTTTTAACTAATATAATATGTTATAGTAAAATATTAAAGTCACCAAATTGATAACTATGCAAAGCATGTGAGAAACATGAGTCACAAGTTGAGGCATCCATGTTCTCTTTGTTTATAAATCTTGGCACCTTGTCCCCATGCCTTCATACTTAAATAGTACATGTAAATTGTCTCATCTATATAATGAAACATACATACAATTTCTTACAATGTGAATAAAAGAATATGCTCTTACATTCATGCACCTTGGAATTCATCAAATGCTCGGATTTCCATTGGTTTTTATTATTTGTTAGTTATATTTATGGGTGTTATATTAGTACGGTGTTAATAAAAATAAGATATGATAATGGATTTTGATGAAAGTGATAATACTCCAAAAAAATCAAGGTAAAATATATCAAAAAGTTTATTTGAAAAAATATTAATATAAACTGAAATAGAAAGCAGAAATGTCAAAAAAATAAATAAATAAATAAAAATAAAAATTATATACAAATTGTGGAAGGCAAGGCTCAAATAAATTTTTCTTTAGACATGAAATGCAAGCTATGTTACATTAATGTGCCTAATTCTAAGGGGGCCAACACCCTTCCTAGTTCTTTAATAGCTCCGCCTATGACATGAACCACTGTCATCAAGCGTGATGGTTTACTGCGCCCCTTGAGGCCTTGATAGACCGCACGTGAAGCATAGGAAAAAGGAGAAAAAGTTGGTTTGCACCACTCTTGACTTCAAAGTGAGTGTGCGAGTCTTTAGAGGAGGCATAGTTAAATGGTGAGGCGGAGGGGTTAGTGATTGTTACAGAGGCAAAGATGGCGAGAATGTGACGGTGATGAAGAGCCAAAGAGATGAACCATTACCATACTAGTCTAATAGATATGTTGATGCTCGTTAATTTGTTTGAATATTCTTCATTAGTTACCAAAACCATTTTTGTTTCGTGTTTGTAAGTTTATGTGTCATACTAAAGGGGCTCCAAGAATACTTGCTACGCAGTTTATGACACAGGCTTGTTGCTGAGCATGTTTAACAGCTTGGCAAAGCCCAACAAAATAAGCTAATTCCTTTCAAGGTCGTGTGGTCTGTTAACTAGTTGAGCTAGGTTCGAGCATAACATGGCTTGGACTCGACAAACATGCTTATTTAGGGTCTGGTTCTTGACTGGAGTGGATCTTACGAATAACGGACTCGATAAGCCAAGCCAACGAGCATTCGATTGAATCCTATAAAGATCAATGTCGACGGGCCAGTTCGGCTTGTTTGAGGTGTAAAATTACAAATCTTATACAGTAACACTCAAATCTTATATATTCATACATAGTTCAAAGAATTACAAATTTGATAATTATTCCCAAAAATCACATATTATACAACCTTACTAAATGAAACAAAACTTGATTCAAAGTAGCAAATGATATAACTAATGCTTGGTGAATCTCTGAAGAACTTCAAAGTAATCAGGGAACGTCTTACGAGTGCAAGAAGGATCCTTGATGGTCACAGGAACATCTGCACAGGCAGCAAGCGAGAAAGCCATGGCCATCCTATGATCATCATAAGTATCTATTTCAGTCACATTCAACTTCTCAGGTGGAGTGATCACACAGTAGTCAGGCCCCTCTTCAACAGTCGCTCCCAACTGCAAAATATTTCAACCCCGAAGTGTTAGCAATTGCTAAATAGAAAATATTTTAACCCCCAATAGTTGTGAGGTGTTAAATACGAATGACTAGTGAGTGATGATTGTCGCTATGCTTTATGATCGTTTTACCTTTCTAAGTTCTGTGCAAATGGCAATCATTCTTTCTGTTTCTTTAACTCTCCAGCTAGCAACTGTCAAAAACAAAGGTTAACATGACCCTCGATTTATTTTGAAGTCAAAATTTATCTTTTAATTTAGAAGACTTGTTGAAAATGTAGATCATACCGTCTCTAATGGCTGTAGGACCATCAGCATAAAGCGCGACGACAGCAAGAGTCATGGCAACATCAGGCATTTTGTTCATGTTCACATCCACAGCACGCAAATGTTTCCTTCCGGAAGCATCTCTAGGTGGGCCCTTCACTGTGACAGAGTTCTCGGTCCATGTTACTTCGGCACCCATTTGTCCAAGAACCTCGGCAAATTTCACATCGCCCTTCGTTGAAACATGAAGTGCGTAAGAATCAGAAGTCATTTAGAAAATACACATTTTGACAAGACTTGGCAAAACAAGAAGGTTGAAGAATATATCAAAATGCGTTCGGGTCAACATGCGTAACTTCATATTGCGGGTCAGCCAAACACAGTTTTGTCAATTTCTTCAAAAAATTTGCAAATAATGTATCAAACTACTTGTATTCGTATTGAATATATAATTATATACTTCTTGTATGCGTAACACTAAGATTTAACCCATTTGACTCGTTACCCAACCCGCTGACCCAACCATATCATAAACTTAAAACGATTAAGGGTATTTGTGGTGCACCTGCAAACTACTTGTTCCGCAGCCCTCAACAGTGACGGTGCCACCAGTTATGGCTGCACCAGCTAAGAAGTAACTCGCACTTGAAGCATCACCTTCAACATATGCATTTCCGGGTGACCTAAACAATATTTGATCTTATAAGTTCAAATAACCTATCTCCAAAAAGAAAAATAAAACAAGACCATGTAAAAAAGAAAACTTACTTGTACTTCTGACCACCTCGGATTAAGAACCTGTCCCAACTATCACTGTGTTCTACCGAGACACCAAACCGTTCCATCAATTTCAGTGTCATCTCGACATAAGGTATCGAAATTAGTTTATCAATTATTTCAATCTCTACGTCTCCAAGGGCAAGGGGAGAAGCCATAAGCAAAGCAGTCAGGTATTGACTACTGATAGATCCTGACAACTTAACCTGTAAATACCAAAAGATTAATTTAGTGTGATCATCAATATTTGCATATTTCCATTGATTAGGTCGATTCAAGACTATCCGTTCATTTTTAACTTGTTTGAGCATCAAATTGTGATAAAAACACAGCAATTACATAGAAAAAAATCTATAAATGAAGGGAAATGACCAAAACCATACCTTTCCGCCTGGGAGGCCACCAGCTCCAACAACACGTACAGGTGGGCAGTCTGTCCCAAGAAAACAATCGACATTAGCACCAAGCTGCTTAAGACCCGTGACCAAGTCACCTATCGGTCTCTCTCTCATCCGGGGAACCCCATCTAGTATGTAGCTTCAGAACAACAATTTATTGACAAAGAAAAAATATCAGATGTGTGTTTCTCTAAATGATCAAACATGAAAAACATAACACAAAATGCTTTCATTTTGTAGTGTTTCCTCTAAATAAAAACGATATGCGTGTTGTGACATGTTAATCAACCAGCCTGAACCACCTAATTAGCCACATCTACTTGAAACGAGGAGAAAATATTAAAATACCTCGAATTTCCACCAGCAGCAGTAACGGCTGCAGTCAATGGGCGCATTGCAGTTCCGGCATTTCCAAGAAAAAGCTGAATTTCATCTTTAGCATCCCTACCCACCGGAAACACACCACCACAACCTTCCACAACTGCCCTTTTAATTGCACCATCTTCCTCAACACGTAGCCCTAAAGCTCTTAAAGCTCCGAGCATGTAATGAACATCATCACTGTTTAGTAAGTTGTCAACAACTGTAGTTCCCTGATAAATAAATGTAAAGGTGGCATTAAACCGTGCACTCAAATTTCAATGTACTCTTTACAAGTTTTAACAATCTGCTTTATTCATTGGCATTGCTAGATTTTAGCATATGATTTGTGAATTTTAAACTAGTCTCCATCATCATGAAACAAAAATCCTTTATAAGAAGGAAATATAACAAGAGAAAGAAAAGTATGACATCCTAAACTTTGTATCTTAGCTCAATTAGGATTTGTATCTAACAAAACTGAATCATACCCATCTCAATCTAAGTAGGAAACTGAATTTTTCAGGTAACATACTCAAACCATATAAAGTTATACATCAATCACGTTCCATATAACATGCTTCAATAAAAGGTAAGCCAATTCAAACCAAGTCAAAAATCAAAATAAGCTAAAAGCCATTCAGAATCAACACCCAATTCCCGAATCTAGCATATTTTAACCGAAACCATCTCCACGAATCAATTCAGTTATCCCTGACACATTCCCACTTAGCAATGAGCATCATCAAAGTTTTGAAACTAAGAAGCATATCGTAAAGACAAAGATAAACCATGAAATGGAAACACATCTTACTTATGATTATAATTTTCTTATTTTTGTGCTCAAGATAATTGCATAAACTCAACTCATACATATCCGAAATGCATTACCTAACTAAGTATTCCGTGGCAACACTGTTAACCAGATATACCAAATACATTTTCACATGCTAGCACACTTTTTGTAATTCAAAAACTTTAAACCTTCTTAAGTGGAATCAGGATCAAATCAAAAAGGCTAAGTATCATAAAAAGCATAAAAAAGGCACTGATACCTTGTATCACACGAATGCGCACTTGTGCACAATTTTATAATATCAAGACAACTGCACACTCAAATGACACAAGATGCTCACCCGTCCCCTCTTCTACGCTTTCTACAACATTTGACTTGTAAGTTCAAACTACTGACCACTGAGACAAAGGTAGATTAACTACTTATCCCTAGCTTTAATCAACTAATTTCTGATTGTGATTCTGATTCTTCAAGTCACAATAATTACTCTCAAAACGTGCATCCAAAATTAATTGATCATATGATCATGCTCGCTTTTGCATAAAACGAAATCATACACATCCCAAATGCAATACCAAACTCAAGTATTCTGTAACAAACACCCTTAAAACCCACTGATATAGGTTGAAAAAAAAGAATCTTTCTAATCAGGATCAGGGTCAATTTAAAAAGCTATATAGCATATAAAGCATACAAAAGGGACTGATCCAGATCTTATGCCATTTGTATGCACACTCGTGCACAGTTTAATAAAATGTACACAAAGTGTGCATCAACATGGCCCAAGATGTTCACCCGTCCCCTCTTTTACTCTTTCTACAACATTTTAACTTTTACAATTAAACTGAAACTATAAACCTTTTTAACCAGAATCAATAACAAATCAAAAGGCAAAATATCATTAAAACCTTAAAAAAAGCACTGATCCACACCTTGTATCACATGAACGCGCACTCGTGCACAATTTTTATAAAATCCACACATTCGCCTATGCAAATGATACAAGATGTTCACCCATCCCCTCTTTTACGCTTTCTACCATATTCTGACTTTGGTAGTCAAACTAGTACTTTCCAATTCACCGATACCAAAATTACTCCACATAAACATGACTAATTTGTAAAAACTAGCCGTAGCAGTAGTTGTTTGTTTTATAAAAAAGCGTTTGGTAACATAGATGTAGTCATAATTATAAAGCCTAAAATGACATAAAAGCTAAACCCTTCTTTTATTAGCCTTTCAAACACAAGCTATTAAAAATTAAAAAAAAATAATAATAATAATTTAAAAAAAAAAAAAAAAAAAAAAAAAAAAAAAAAAAAAACAATAAAAAAAAAAAAAAAAAAAAACAAAAAAAAAAAAAAAAAAAAAAAAAAAAAAAAAAAAAAAAAAAAAAAAAGAAAAAAAGAAAGCTAAACACTCACTGCCAAACAAGCTCATTACATTCCAAACACTAAAAGCTAAAATCTCCAAAAAGCTCATCACCAAACACAACCCTACTATAATTTACACATCTTATAACAAATTTCAATAACCCAAAATACAAAAATACTTTAGGATTGGCACCTTTGACTCCAAAAAGTCAAAGTCAAAGTCAAAGTCAAACAAATAAAAAACCAAAGTATACCTCAGATAAAGCAGCAAGAAGCAAAATCCTATTAGATAAAGACTTTGACCCAGGCAAATTAACAGTCCCAGAAATCTCTTTAATGGGTTGCAACACAATTTCAGGCACAGTTGAGGGTTTTTCAGTTGTGACAGTTGACTTACAAAAAGTCAAACCTTTTTTCACATTTGAAGAAGAAAGATTGTTGAATTGGGTTGATGGGTTTTTGTTCTTGGGTTGAAAAGATAAGGAATTTAGTGATTTGGGGTGTTTGGATGTGAGTTTAGTGGTGTGTTGGAGATTGTGTGTTAGGTTGTTGTTAATGTGTGTTCTTGTTGTTGTTGCCATTGTTGTTGTTTTTGTGTTTTTTTAAGTGTGTGTGTGTGTGTGTTTTTGTATAAAGAAAACAGAGTTGGTGTGGTATGATGGATTTGTAAGTAGGTTTGGTGTAAAGGAGGAGAGAGTAGGTGGGTGAGTGTCAACATGGTAGTCATACCAACCCCAATCTTACCAAACTCCATTATTTTATGGTTACAAATTAAAATATGGAGATGTGTTGATGTGAAAGATTCAATGTTAAATTGTTAATTAAGTACTCCTTCCGTCCCAAAATTATTGTCCACTTTGAATTTTCAAAGTCAAGTTGGTTCAACTTTGACCATAAATATATATTTTTTATTATATAATACTTAATGAAAAATTATACCATTGAAAAGTACACTTAAACCTCAATCCATTTATATATTTTGCATCAAATAATATATAACACCTAAAAAAATATTTAAGGTCAAAGTTGAAGAAGAAAGACTAAAAAAGTCAATCATGGACAATAAATTTGGGACGGAGGGAGTATGTAGTTTATAAAGTTTACATACAAGACATAATTCCAACTTATTGAGGGAAATTGATTTTAAGAAGGTCTTATCAGTCGTGTTCAGTAGAATAACACAAAAGATGTAAATTACATAAGAGCGTAAGGTGTTATGGGTTGATCCGTTTTTCAGCTCAGCGTTACCTCGATATTTTGCTTTTCACATTCACATACCAAAATACCTCATGCTCGTGGTTAAATCAATTTCACCGCTTTTGAGACCTCCCATACCTAATCAAAAAAAAAAAACAATTGAAAAAATGCAATTAGCGCTGTGTGAGTGAATTAACGCATCAAATGACGCAAGGGGGCCGGTATCGTAATGCCATAATGGCGGCGCCATTTGGTGTTCCACGTCAGAATGGCGGGGCTCGTGCGCCATGACACCATTCGCTCTAATATGTAAACATTTAAGGTTTTTAAATTTTGTATCCGATGACATTAAGCCAATTTTTTTAGAACGGCTATCTCACAATATATTTACCTCACATGTCCAAAGTAGGACTTAAACCCACAACTATTTGTTAGTGAGTTTCTCACACAACATGGGGTACGATTGGGAGACAAACCCTTTGGTACATCAAGCAAATTGAATGTGACACTTTTTGTTTTCAGCGGTCAGCAACATTTTATATTACATGACTCGCTAAAGGTGGAACACACACCTTTGTAACTTAGGTGGAACTTAGATGGTTTGGAAATTTTTTGTACGACATATTGAAACGACTAATACAAGCCTAACAAAACTGCAAAATGTATCGAATGGAGTAAGAAATAGTCATAACTCATAAGTGCAACTAAATGGTATCAATGCCATTTTGTGCTGTTGGTATGATTACAAAAACCTCATCGACGATTACTTCAATAGGGTGTTTTTGTTACTGTGGATCAGTTATGAATAACCATTTCCTTATTATAATATCACATGTTGCTTTCCCAAAGGATTATGTCATATACGGAGTATATTTCTAAAATGTAGGAACATGGTAGTCTTAAATATAATCAAGTCAAAGGCGTATAAGATATTTCTGTTATCATCAATGTCCAATATTTGTGATACTAGCCATCGATGATCAGGTTAACTTAAAACTTAGACACATAAAATAGTGCTAATAGTTAGCATGATTGAGTGATTTACACACTACTAAAATTGATAGGCACATCAGCAAGATTGTTGTGTATTTGTTGTAAACTTGTAACAAGTGATGTATAATCACTTTTGTTTTTCAAAGTGATTAGGTGTGGAAGATCTAAATTCCAAAAAGTAGGTATAAACTATAAACATGTGTTTAGTTGGCTCGATTTGACACCTACCAAATTGGGGGTTGGTGGCTTTCAGCATTGCATTCATGCACGTTAGTACGCTACTCATTGTGTTGAGCCCAAAGATAAAAGCCCATTCCACTAGGCCACCATAGTCTAATAGTCCATACTACAAGAGGATATCCAAATTGTAAACTTATCAAATACTAATACAGTGATATGGTTTCACTAAAATTCTTGGTTAGAACATATTAAACGATGCACATAAGTATTACAAAGTTATAGATAGGCAAGTAATGGATTGGAATATTGGATGGATAATATTTTCTGAAAGAACCTTTGCTTTAATCTTAAAAAAGGGATTTAAATAAGAAAATGTTTTTTTAATAGATTACTGACAGTCCCAAACACATTTGGTTTAGTATTTTTGTCATTCACTCATTCTTGTGTAAATATGACCCACCAGCTTGAAAATTTGCAGTCTCTGACGCTTTTATAGTTGACTGATTGTACATTGAATGACTCAGAATCATAAAATCACCCACAGGCCACTATTCTCTTCTCATATACTACTACTTCTATAACGTAGATGAAAATATATACTACAAGTGCCTAGATAAGCTACAATAACAAAATAATTTGTGTATAAAACTGATGAAAAAGATTGATCAAAATTTGGTGAATGTACGTATGGTAAGAAATGATATTCTTTGTAATTAAGATATAATAGTCCCATTTAGTTTGATAGGTATTACTCTCACACGAAAACATCTAATTGACTGGTTAAGAATGATTTTGAGAATATAGGCTATGGGTTCGGTCTCAACTTTTGATTATTGGTCATTGCAGCAGATGATCATTGCATGAGACTATGTTATTGAAGAAAGATCAGTCGACACGTAAAAAACATGTGCGCGATTAGAGATTCTACTCCGGCTTAATAAATCTTTTGAGGGATAAAGATATGATAGTTCCTTGTTCTGAAACAATTAATACGGGTTTCTAGACACGATGAATGTTTTATAGCCGGAAAATAATAATGTTGGGTGTGTTTGATTGTATGTAAGAAAAAATGGTAAAAACTAAAAACTGATGAGTCCATTGAGTTGAGCAAATGAGATGGTCTCGTATGACTTCTTTAATTCGTTTCATTCCTAACCAAGGTTTCTTATGAAGTGTTCATATATAGCCCGTAATATAAGTAAATTAATCGAAATTATTGCATCTGATACTTTTAAAGCTAATAAAGGGAATATGCTCACCCAAGATCTTTGGTCTAATGGTATGTGAGTTGCCCACCAATCTAGAGGTTGTGGGATTTGTGACATATATTGCCAGTCTAAAAAAAGGGAATATGCTCATGTTTATGCTATAATTATCCTTTAAAACACTGGCCACTTACACTTTCCATGGCCCTTGCAAAGCCAAAAAGTTGAAGGCTGCTAAGTCCTTCAAAAGGTTGTAAGTTTGTAGCATTGTTGTTAGAGGTCACTTCTATTGTCTCGTACTCTTGTAGAGTATACAAACATTTAACAAACACACATATCAAATCTATGCACATGTATAAACGGATGCATTTGCACGTTCATACTTCAAAGACACGTAGACTCGTAGAGAAAGACATATAGACTGAATAAAGTGCGACCTTATTAGTACTATTAAGGTGTTCTATGAAAGACATCAGAGACTAAAAAACATGCATACGAGATAACTACGGAGTATATTGTAAGATACTAAAGTTCGACCGTCTTGAAAANTTGATGCATTAGAAAAGCTCTTATTCAAGCTAATTCGCAACAGTATCTTGTTTTTAGAGAAAAAGCTTTTGAAAAACATTACATTAAGAATTCTCAATTTTTTTAAAAGTGCCACATGAACCTTTTTGTATTATACAAATACAACTGCGTAGAGCTTACTCCATTTCAGTCTTTTTAGTTTTTAACAACAAAAATGTTAAAGGGGTGTTTGTTTCGCCTTATATAGCAGGCTTATGATTTATTTAGTTTTGGACTTATGTTTGATAAGCTCAGGGGCGGAGCTATGTGAGGACCGGAGAGGGTCCCGGCCCCCTAGGTCTAAGCCCGTTAGTGTATTTATTTGCGATTTCATGTGTATTTCCCGAAAAAAAAATTATTTCGGTCCTCCCATTTAATGTATTTCCCGAAAAAAATTTGTTTCGGCCCTCACACGGAAATTTTTCTAGCTCCGCCACTGGATAAGCTCACTTTTTGCAGCTTATTTTAAAACTTTTCAGCTTACATATATTTATTATGTCATAATAAGCTTATATAAATCAAAAAGCTGCAAAATAAGCTACAAAAAGTGAGCTTATGAAACATAAGCCCAAAACCAAATAAGCTATACACCGGCTATATAAGACGAAACAAACACCCCCTAAAGTGTTTTCAACATCTTGAGACAAATGTGGGGAGATAGAGTTCGCAGACACCCAAAGGCCAAAGCTTCTATAACCCACATACACTTTATCAAATGGCTTCTCATCCCCTACCCATCGTTATTCTTTTGTCGTCACATTTTGCATTAAAGTTATATTATCTAAATATTTAAATACTGGAGTAATAAGTACTCCGTAATACAACTAATAAACAATATTCTACGTTGATAATAGTTCATTTGTCCTTTGGATCATCTCAAAGATTGAGCATATTGGCTTATTTATGCACTTCTTTTTCTCATTTTTATATAAGCTCATCATACTTTTGCTTATAAAATTATAGCAATAAATTCAGTACTTCAATAGTACTACTAGCTCCTAAATACGGAGTATCTAAAGTTCTAAACACTAGCTAGTATGGATGGAGTACTTTTATTATGACCCACTTAACATATGTGACACATGTTCATTGAACCTTAACAAGATCAGATAACCTTACCCAGTTCCTGTGGCTTATATCCATCACTCAATCTATACACATTCAACCAGAAAACAATACAGATAAAAAAAAAAGATAATAAATCCATTGAGATTCAATAAATATGAAGGAAAGCAACCTTTTCCTCACATAAAAAACAAAAATCTATTATAGTGACAACTTTGTAACATCCATGTCGACTTTCGCATTTGGCCTAGCAGTATATGATCCCTCAATGTTTCTACATTCTAGGAGTATATTGTGATTCTCTAGTTACAGTATCGTGGATGCAAGTCTTAACCGAGACATACTCGTATTGAAAATGTATTAAAAAGGTGTACGACGAAATAAGATGATCGAAAACATATTAGAAAAGGGATAGGGTGCCAAATCCATGTGTTATCATGTATCTAGATAGCCAACATACAAGACACTAAAAAACATACAGTAGTGTCATTTTGACTTGCATACTTGCATCTTATGCAGTTTGACAAAAGATAGATGCTCCAAAAATTCAGAATAATAGTGTCATTATAAGTGTAAAATTGTACATTACTCAAAAGAACACCTCAGAGGTAATCAAACATATAAAAATCATAAAACTCGGAAAAAATATGTTTAAGTTTTGATACAAATTCGTGAGAGCATCATCAATCTTTCAACATTTAATCTTCTCTCTTGATCTTCGTTCGATTCACAGCTAAGGTATTCAATGAAAGCATCAAAGACTAAAAAACCGACTTTTTTTTTATTGTTTGTCTGAGCATTATGAATCAAGATTACTGAAAACTAACAATGATCGTCTTTTGTCAAGTTTCCAAAGCTCAGAACTTGATCTCAGGTTCAAACCGGCCTATATAACTGCTTTAGCTGCTGCGACCACAGCTTCAACAGTGATCCCGTACTCCTTGTAAATTTTTGGTGCTGGTGCACTGGCTCCGAATTTGTCGATACCGATGGCCTTTCCTTTGGTTCCAACGATTTTCCCCCATCCGAAAGTTGAACCAGCTTCAATGCTGACACGGGCTGTTACACTTGATGGAAGGACACTTTCTTGGTAGTCGGCAGATTGTTCATCGAAAAGCTCCCATGAGACAAAAGACACGACCCTAACGGTTTTCCCTTCCTTTCTGAGTTCATCAGCAGCTTTAGCTGCAATTTCAAGCTCAGAACCAGTTCCAATCAAGATAACATCGGGTTTGTTTCCGGTAGAGTTGTCGGTTATTGTGTAACCACCCTTTGCGGTTCCTTCAATTGAAGTTCCTTGCAAGTTGGGTAGCTTTTGTCTAGAAAGAGCAAGGATTGAGGGTCGTTTTCGGCTCTCAACTGCGACCTTATAAGCTCCAGCGGTCTCGTTACCGTCAGCTGGTCGGAACATTAAGATGTTGGGCATGGCACGGAAACTGGCTAAATGTTCGATGGGCTGATGGGTGGGACCGTCTTCTCCTAGACCAATGGAGTCGTGGGTCATCACGTAGATGACACCAGCTTCCGATAAAGCTGAGATTCTTATGGCACCTCTCATGTAATCAGTGAAAACAAAGAAGGTAGCACAGTAAGGGATGAACCCGGGGCTGTGGAGGGCGATACCATTACAGATGGCTCCCATACCGTGTTCACGGACACCAAACCTGACATTGCGTTCTTCGGGTGTGGCTTTTTGGAAATCACCAAACATTTTCATTAAGGTCATGTTTGATGAAGCAAGATCAGCACTTCCACCAATGAGACCAGGGAGAACTGGTGCCAAAGCATTAAGCATTGTTTGTGAAAGGTTTCTTGTGGCATCACCGGGAGTTTCAGGTGTGTATGTCTACATAATAAAAAATATATATTTATTTAGTGAGCCCGAAGTTTAAAAAGGGGATGTTTCCACCAAACAAAATACTTACAGGAAGAGCTTTTTCCCATCCGGCAGGTAATACACCATCAGCAATAGATTTCAATTCTGCTGCATCTTCAGCGTATTTCTTCTCGTACTCTGCAAATTTAGCATTCCATTCAGCTTCAAGAGCAGCACCGTCAGGGGTGTGGCGGCTCCAGTGTCTGCACACAAAATAATCGCAAATGAATTTCCAAGAAAACAAGCTTTAAACTTTAAGATTAGAGTTGCCATTTTGATTAATTTGAGTTATGTATTACTGTTATCTGAAATGAGTCAAATATGTTGAACAAAAACACTAAGCAAGAAGGGGAACCGTTTGATAATAGTATTTTTCATGCATAAAACCTACTATACTAGATAAATAGTCTTTTTGTAATTCAACATACAAAATATTAATAGAAGTATGCAAATTTGGACATAAGTGTTCAAGTTAACCACCCATTAATCTCACTACCCGTTTTGACCAGTTACATATACTGTACTCCCCACCCATTATGCCACCTCTATCAATAATCAATCAAAAATCAGCAAAACCGAGCAAAAAATTAGAGGCTTTAAGATGTTTTGCTTACGCCTTGACATCATCTGGTACATGGAATGGCTCATAAGGCCATCCAAGGTTTTGTCTGGTTGCATCTACTTCTTTTGCACCCAAAGCTGCTCCGTGGACACTGTATGAGTTGGCCTTGTTTGGTGATCCAAAACCGATTGTTGTTGTCACCTGCAAGTCACCACAAAATCTTAATAAACTCCAAAAAGACGCTAATTTCTCTCACGCATTAACACAATTATATAATCACTAACCTTGATCAAAGTGGGCTTATCAGTCACAGCCTTGGCTTCCTGAATGGCAGCACGGATCTCATCATAACCAGTGTTACCGTTCTTCACCCAAATGATGTGCCAACCAAGAGCCTCAAAACGTGTGTCAACGCTTTCAGTAAAGGCAATCTCGGTGTCACCATCAATGGAAATGTGGTTGTCATCGTAGAAAGCAATCAACTTTCCAAGTCCCCAATGTCCAGCAAGAGAACATGCTTCGTTTGCAATACCTTCCATTTGACAACCATCTCCAAGAATACAGTATCTGAAGCAAAACGCATAATTCAGTAAACATTTTACCAAATTCAATAAAAATGTTGAAAAAATAAAAACGCAATTCGAAATCTTACGTGTAGTGGTCAACAATCTCGGCATCGGGTTTGTTGTATCTTGCGGCCAAATGCTTCTCAGCAAGAGCAAGACCAACAGCATTGGCAATACCTTGACCAAGAGGACCTGAGAATAATAGCATAACAATCGTTTAGAAACGAAATATTTTTCTTCAAAGTTTAGAAAATTCACACATATTCGATCACTAACCAGTGGTAACTTCAACTCCAGGAGTTTCGAAGTTCTCGGGGTGACCAGGAGTCTTGCTTCCCCATTGACGGAATTGCTTCAAGTCCTCAGTCTAACAATTACACGAATTATTATTAAACAACCATAGTCCAACTATATTGACTAAAACCAGTCATCACAAACACAAGGAGCACCACTTTGACTCGAAAACTGATTCATAAACCAAATCACACACATGTGATCAAATCACAATTCACAAAGGAACTAAAAATTGAGTCTTGGATCAAAACTCTTCTACTTTTAGTAAAAAGTCACAATACTATGATAAAAATGCAACAAAAAAGACCCTTTTTTTTTACAAGACTACAAATCTTGTTTATGTCTCCAAACACCAAACACACACACACACACACACACAGAATCTTTTCCTCACTTTACATAGATTTCATCGAAACATCAGACTTTACATAGATTATATCGAAAAATGCAAACTTTATACAAAAGAAACAGATCCAAACACATAATAAGCAAATTAGTACTAATAAAAGTGATTATATAAAAAAGAGCTTACAGTGACAGCATCATAACCAGCAAGATGAAGGAGAGCATACTGAAGCATACAACCATGACCAGCAGACAAAACAAACCGATCTCTGTTAAACCAATAAGGGTTCTTTGGGTTATACCTCATAACCTCATCATACAAAATATGACCCATGGGTGCACAACCCATGGGCAAACCCGGATGACCCGAATTCGCTTTCTCCACAGCATCAATAGCCAAGAACCTGATGGTGTTCACCGACTTGTCCACAAGGGCGGTGTCGGTCTTTTCAAGAGTCTCCACGGCGGCGTTTGTGACCACGCGCCGGCGCGTGGCGGAGACATGGCGGCGCGTGGGAGCGCGTGAGGCGGCGGCTGGGGTGGATTTCAAGCCTGAGAAAGTGGGTATTTGGAGAGTTGAGAGGGAAGTGGGTTGTTGGGGTGTGGTGGTGGAAGAGCCATGGCGCGTGACGGTGGCGCGTGTGAGAGCAGCTTGGGAGAGAGTGAGAGAAGCCATGGCTCTTTTGGTTTGGTTTGGTTTAGAAAGAATGAGTGAAGGAATAAAAAGAAGGGGTTTGTGTTATTTGTAAAGATTTGGGGGGATGAAAATGGGGTGGTTGAGATGAACAAGTGAGAAATTGACCCTTGGATTGGTTTTTATAAAAGATCTTGACCCTTGACTAAGGCTAGGAAATGAATGCTTTGGCTTCAATTGCTAGTTGGATTTTTTTTTTGGATTGTTTTGATCTTGGTTTACAAATGGTTTATTACTTATATGGGTATAGTATATGCCATTTTTTTTGTTTTTACACTCACTTGGCTAACTAGTTACTCTATATGACGCGATCGACGAAGTAATATCATGGGCGGAGACAATGGCAGAACTTGAACACTTATTTCGAGGGGCCGAATTTATTTAGAGGTGTCAAATCGGATATTTGTTTGTATTCTCAACAAAATTACCCATAAAACCTATAATATTTACACTAGTTGTCGTAACTTTTGAGGAGATCGGGACCCTCCCCTGCCCCTAAAGAGTTCTGCCAATGGGCGGAGATAGCAGGGTTGGGGTGGTCACTTGACCAATGTGTCTAGCTACAAAACTTGTAGCAAATTTTTTTTAACACATTATGATTATTTTGTGGTTTTGTCCTTGTAACAAAAAGGATTTATAATGCAATTTTTAAAAATTATCGTAGTTTAATCATAACTTTCTGGCTTGATCCTTGAGTAATACAGATTGTTTTATTCGTTGGTTAACAAAAACATGTTACCGCAACTGAGTAGTTACATTGTATATGCATGATATCGTACATATCCTGTTTTCAGTGTTATCAATAAAAAATATTGTGTTACTTGAAGAAGTGTAAAAAACATGATTTTTGAGGTTGGAAACTATGCAACACACATATGACAAGTAAAATGTGTTTTCTATGACTCTGTGTAAAAGATATATTTGGGTTTGGTGTTTTTATGTTTGGCCATTTCTTTGCTAATTTATTTTCTTTTGTCGTAAATTTTATTACTACTTCCGTTTCATGCTAATTGTCCTGTTATGACTTTTAAGTATTTTTTTCTCAACTTTTACTTTAATAACAATAATACCAATGAAAATACATTTAAAATTCAATCTATTCATATATTTTGCATCAAATATTATATTCACAAACAAAAATATTTAAGGTCAAAGCTGAAAATAAAAGACCTAAGAAAGTCAAAATAGACTATGAGACGGAGGGAGTATATCTCTACTATATATAAATAAAATAAAATGTTACTCGTATTACTTAGAAACTCTCAAAATGTTGAATTACTATTATGTCTTTATATCTTATTTAAAATGTTGTCTCACTTAAAATTGATGTTGTTTTTAAGATTATCTAATATTTACCGTTTCTTTTTCTTTTTTTACAGATTCATCATCACAATCCCGCTTTATTACGATCCACGTTTCAATCTCAACTTATTAAACTAGAACTTTTATGATGTTGTTGTCATCTCGGATGATTATGAGACTTGTCAACAACTATTGCTAAACGTTACATGAAAAACTTAACCATAGTATCTAATCAATAATTATTTTTCGTTATAAAATTCAGTCACTGTGCAACGCTACACGCCTACTATAATGGATATATAAGTTGACTTAGGATCAAATGAGAAGAACTCTTAAAATGAGAAGGATGAGAAATAACTATAACCACATATTAGAGATGCATCGACTTGAATTACATGCATCTCTAATCTTTTAGATGCACCATAATATATTTTCTAGCTAAAAATTAGATGCATATACATATATTAGATGCATTTTAGCAGGTTAGGAAAATCCTATGTATTTTTCGTCCTCTGCGGGTCAAATATGTTGCTAGTACTACTTTGCATCGTTTTCACTTCAAAATTACTTTTGAAACTAATTGGGATGCATCTAAATGGATAGAGATGCATCTAATTCAAGTCGACGCATCTCGAATATGTGGTTATAGTTATTTCTCATCCTTCTCATTATAAGTTTTCTTCTCACTGGATCCTTACCCTCTATATAAGTTACCATAAACTTGCTTATAATTTTTGCTATTTTCGCGGGCCCATTAAATGAAAGATTAGTTATGATTTATTAAATGAAAGATTAGTTATATAAAAGCTACCATTATTAAAGAGACATTATTCGACATAACATTGCTTTATCAGCTATCACCTACCTCCCTAGTCACCTACCACTACCAACCTCAAGAGGAGTAAATTTTAATGAATATTATAAGATCATGAATCATTTTAATAGAGGGGGGATGGCATTTACGAATAGTAATATATTACAATGATCTACATCACGTGTTTTTTTACATAACATAATTACAGTATAATAAATTTGATTAGAAACAATTGCCTTGCCCTCGTGCGACAAGGACACCGCTAGCTCGTCTTGGGTGTTGAATCCAAGATCAAGTTCCGGTGTGAAAACGAGTAATATGTTTGATATATTTTTTAGAGAGAGAAAGTAAGGAAGGAGTTGAGTGTGTGTGTCACTTACTGGGGTAGACGACTCTACTTATATTACCTGATTCATGCTCCACGACACGAGGATTGTGGAGACATAGTTGCCGTTATCGTGCAACGGGAGAATCACTAATGGGCACAAGTCTTTCCTTTTAGGGCTCTGGGTTGTCGTTATTGTGCAACGTTCTTAGCAATATTGTGTAACATGCATTGTTCCATCCCTACCTTGCCGTACATTTCCTTATAGTGTTTGTCCAGCGAGAAAAGAGGAAGCATTCCACCCTTCGTCATTACCTCCGAACCTAGGTTAACTTTCATTACCCTAGATACTCGAAGGATTGTTCAAGCGAAGAAGGGTTGTTCCTTAATCTCCTAGAGGAAATGTTTGCTGTTTGAGTAAAATATTGTCACCTGACGAAGGCCCTTTGTGAAGTCCTTCGGATGATGACTCGTCAAGGTTGGAACCTGCGATCACAATAAACGCGTTAGCCTCGCCCCGGGTGTTTATCCCAGGACCAAGCTCCGGCGTGAGAGTAAGTATAGGGTTGGTAGGAATAAATGTGTGTGTGTATATGTGCAGTAAATGCTAATCATATAAGTGAGTAAATGAGAAGTATTTATACTACCTCAAACTGTGCCTGATTACTGTTCGGAACAGTGCGTGGTACAAGTAGGTCACTGTTCCTGACATGTAGGGTGCGGCGCGCTATTTTGCCCCTATACTAGGATGTCGGCGTAGGCTTCCACGTGGTAGACATAGACCCGTGAAATCAGGGTTGAAGGCGGCGCATTGTCTGGGCCGTCCGGTCATATCCGTCCGAACATGATCTGTCCGGACCATTGGAGAATCGTCCGGCTATATACACAATCATGTCCCCCCCCCCAGTGTCATGTTATAACTTCTCAACTTATGACGTGGCACTTGATGAGACGAAAAGTGTTACGCTTTTAGGGGGTCATTTAAGCCCTAATTCGTATAAATGTGATCAAATATTGCCCTAAATCGTTCCTTTTGTCATTTTAGGTACTTTTGAGAGGAATTCTGGAAAACATGCATATTCGGACGTTTTTGGAGCATAAAAGTGAAGAAAACGACAAAGTCTCAAAAGATGATGATTTATAACCTGACGGCGTCAGAAGTCACAAGGTGACGCCGTCAGAAAGTCTTGACAAAAGAGTGGAATCCAATTTTCACAATGGACGGGCCAGAGGATTTAACACCTGACGCCGTCAGGGTGTTGGGAAAAAGAAGGCCGTCAGGAGTAAAGTTAAAAGAGTGACGGCCCCAGAAGAGTTTATAAGGTGACGCGGTCAGAATGGATACTAGCCATCCGAGAAAACTATTGCGGCGAGCTGACGGCGTCAGCCTTATAACCTGACGCCGTCAGAGTGTAAAATCTATATATAGTTTTCTAATTTTTCATTTTAGGGTGAACTTTGTGGAGAGACTTTTAGGGCAAACCCTAAAGTCGAATTTCCTGTACTTTTAGGGTTTCCAACCCTTGAACCCTCATGTTAATTAAAGATAAGTCTTCACTTTAATTCAATCAATATGTCTATGTGTTGGTTGTCTATCTATCTTGCTTGTCTTTTAATTAACATGTGTAGCTAAATTCTTTAGTGTTTGCTTAGATCTAATGAAACCTAACTATTGATTATTGGGTTGATTGGGTGTGTTGTTGTTTGTTGGCATGATTGTTCCATCAATGTTAGGCTCAAGAAAACTGGTTCAACCTCCTTTTATGGTAACGTGCATTGAACGTCTGGGAAACATGTAGCCAAGGCATACTAGGCTTTTAAGGTAGTATTTAACGCATGAGCCACGTTTACAACCCTATGGGTTGTGCCGTGCATGGCATAAGGCGAGATAAGAGCTCATAGAATTGGAGAGATATGTATGCCACTCATGAGTTATTAGGAATACACCCTTCATCCACACAAGTAACATACATATCAAATTAACGGTAAAAGTAGTTAGCGGGAGTTAATGAAATCTAAAGTAAACACCAACTTTCTCCATATTGTTTTCACAACCACAATAGTTTAGATATTTATTTTTATTTTGTAATTTTGCCACTAAAGTAGTAAACGTTGGTTTAGCTTGACTTAGCAACTAATTCCGATCCTCTTTCCC